>JAODLL010072381.1:0-16503 GCA_026546735.1 Forbesichthys agassizii | reverse complement strand
ATTAACTAGGGAGAGTTTATAAACTACTGGGAAACAACTACCACACTGGAATTGTATTGCATTAACTAGGGAGAGTTATAAACTACTGGGAAACAAATACCACACTGGAATTGTATTGCATTAACTAGGGAGAGTCAGAGCATGTTGAACACTAGAAGATTACACATTCCTTCTAATGTGACAAGACATACTGAATTGCATTATAATCCATTAACTCATGCTATGGCTACAGTATATTACAAAAACCATACACTTATGTTAATTCATGAATAGTTTAAAGATAACAAATGTATGTTCTGTCATTATGCCACTTTTATCATTCTCACAGTTCAGTTTTATGTGTGATGATGTGTCCAGCCTAAAATAAACTATATGTGCCATATCTACTGTATACATAAGAATGTAGTGTGCAGGCACCAGTTATAATGGCATCTGTTTTAAATGCAAAACAATATCCAAGGCAACATACAATTAAGACATATTCACACCGTCGCTGTTGCTGTTCAATCGGTTATGGTTATGTTTGCAATGAGGGACACATGTTGCTATGTCATTCCAGCAGCCATTCCAACAGCCTGAACAGTACACATGCAATAGCGGCTACTGTATGCTGGTTAGTAGGCTAGTAGCCTATTTATTAACCAGCAGATGTGAAACCTAGGCTTCTATTGCCTTAAAAGGACAATTAGATAACAGTAAAATGCATGTCGTCACATGGCATTTAGGCTCATATTGCCCATAGTCAAGTAAGACGGGTACATTGGTGGAGGTGTACAGTACACATTTTCCAGGCCAGTGTACACTAGGAAGGTGACACCAAATGTGCATGATGCTTGGGCACCATCTGCTACATCTCTGGCTCATTACTAAGGCATGGCCAAGCAGAAAGGCAGATAGACTACAGTATCTCTGGCCTGACTTCCAAACACACAGGTGCACTATCGTCGCATTAGAGTGGGTTGTGAATATACACAACCACCCATTAGCTCTGGACATATGCTGAAATAAATGTTTGGGCAGGTATGACTGCATGCATGATACATGGAAACGGGCCAAAACATATTTGGAGGTGAGAAACAGCATTTAAAAACGTTCCATTATTCTCTATACAAAAGTTATAGTATTACTTTGAATTATTTATTTTGGCCTTTCTGCATTTTTCTGCATGTTAAGCAATACAATCCCTTCAAGATTAAAATGGAGGTAACAATCCTATTTTTAGCTTTGAAATAATACCCTGGGTACGTTGCATTATTCACCTCTAGAAGAAAGAGAAAACACCTTGGCTGCTGGGTTGCTCGGCAACCAGCGTGCACAGCGACCTTTGGAATTAAGACACACGGCCTTCTGACAGATGTGTTCTGCATGCACGTAGACGTGACTTTGCTAAGACCCCTTTACTGGTTTTCTACCACACCCACCATTTTGTCTAATCTATAAACAACAGATGCCATCAGGTCTACTAGATGGTGTTTTAATGTATGGCCAGTTCAGCTATTGAAAAATGTACATCCCTTTTAAATTAACATAATGTAAACACTGAGTACACTTTTTTGGAAGTTTTAATCCCATTCTCTGTACACATAAATAAAAACCTAGACCACCTACATACAGAGAGCCATTAACATGCATTATATCCTAACAATTTTGGCTCAAATGTTGGGTAAATCAAGCCATTCCTAAATATTTACTTGTTGCTTGGCATGGAGTAGGCCTGATTGGCAGAGAAGAGCAGATAAATCCTATATACTCAAAGTAAATAATAAGATTATTCTAAAAATCACCTAAATCCCTGCCACGTTTACTGAATGAAGCTTTGCAGCATTTCACAGCTTTGTTCCTCAGGCTGTGTGCAACAGGCTGAGATGGTGTCATTGCCAACAAACCAAAGTGTACTCACTTGCTCCAGGAACCACAAGAAGATACAGGCCATCCAAAGTAGCGACTACAGCCTCACTGTAAAGGTTCTTCCAGGGAATCTTCAATGTAAGCTTTCCTGAAAAAAAATACAATGGTGATGATTATTTGTTTTTGTCAGCCAAACACACACACACAAACACATACGCAGACATACTCAAATACTCACAGTGATTACCAGCAGTACAGAGGGACCTTTGGACCATGTCAAAGTCAACAGACAGCTATAGCCCAGACTTAACCCTGATGGTGTAACACTGATGGCCTTTGGGGAGTTTGGGCTGAGCAAACATCTCCACTGTCACTCAGCAACCAAAGCTTTGCCTTCTAATCCCAATGATTAACTATACTGTCTAAAGTAGATGTTGTTCTGTGTTATCTGTGGCTGGTTAGTGGAGCGGAAAGTGATGCTCTGCAGTAAATCACTACGTCATCACTAGAAAGGAATACACGTTACACATAGCGGACTCATTCATCCAGTGTAGAGTGGAACCCATAAACCCGTCAGCGATATTGGCGCCTTGCCCTAACCATTCATCCTCACGGTACTCACTGGAGACAGTACATTTTCAATGGAATATCTACATAGGCGTACAGATGCCAATTAATGATACCATCGCTGCTGTGTTCCAGTGATGTGTTGGCTAAACCAGGTTTATCATTTAAAAATGGCATACTTCTGCAATTATGTTGGCACAGCTGAAAACCGTTGTGCTAAAGAAGCAATATAACTGGCAGGTAGACAAGTGGAGGGTCTTCTCAATGGAAAATATGTTTTCACTCTTGTCCCAAGTTTTCCAAGTGTGGATGACAACAGGCTGTGCTGCTTCACAGTGCAATCACCATTTTTTTAAAGCACCTGCCCTTTTGAAACAGACACATCCATCCCCAGATGGATGTGTCTAAGAAATAGACATCTGGCATGTGAGGTTAGCGAGACATTGCCTGGTTGTAAATCATTTGCATTCAATGGTGGCAGTCAAGCCACAGACGTCACCAGATGCTGGGCCTCTTCACTGTTGACGCTCTGCCAGGCTTGTACTGCACCCATAATCGTTTCCTGATTATTGTGGCTTCAGCCTTGTCAAACGCATGCTCAAATTAATTCAGGTTGTGTGATCAAAGGGGCCAGTCCTGCTGCAAGGTGAAGCATCTCTCTAGAATCATAGAGGGCATTTGGTTTGCTCTGATCTTAATCCAAATGTAACCTTGTGCTGTTGTCAAATCTTCAATTAACATATTTACTCTGTTACATCTTTGTCTCATGTCATGTCTCCAAAAGATAAAGAAAGCTAAAGGTCTGATAGAAAAGGTGCCTCTATTGTCTTCAGGTTGTAGCAAAAACAAAGGAATAAGCCTTGTAGTTCCAAATACTTTTGGAACAGTATGGACAATGTCCTGTATGTGTGTGGAAACAGATTACCACCAAAGTTTCACATGCTTTTTAAAAAGGTCTTCAATTAACTAAATGACATTTCATAGTAATAGGATATTTTATACACGTGATAACAATTACAATTACAACGTTTTACTACCTCACTGGCCATTAAAAAACCAGTGCTTCATTTAAAGCACATGACTCTTGGAATGGCCTGTGCCAAACAATCCTGCAATTACTCTAATTTGTAAAGGTCCTTCGTGTCAGCAGAACCTACACAGAAAAGCGCAAACATCTACACTATAGATTGCAAGGGATCCATGTACGACTAGTCTAGACTAGCTGATTGCATTAATTAATTTAAAATAACCTACAGTCTGCATGATGTCGCTTAGCCCAAACACACACACACCACTACATGGCAATGATGCAGTACAATACAATCAAGGTTGCTTTTACATAAGATGTCATGCTGTATTTTGCATTTGCATGCAAAATACTCCAAATTGTATTCAGCAGAAACTACTTAGTTTTACATCAGATGTTAAAAAAATTAAGAAAATATTTTGGTTTCATAATGTTGCAATATGCACGGTTGCCTATTTCATGTTATTATTTGTATACTTATTTATTATTGACAGAAAACAGTAACCACATAAAATATTGACTATGCTACTACAATAAAACAACTTGGGTACTAACACATTTTACAAGTGCAAAGTGTGATTTGCAGAATATGATTGCACAACTGATGAGAAAATGAAAGTCATTAGTAAATTACTTTAGAAGTCAATGCAACAAAACGTTCTCATATTAAAGCTCATTTTTGTTAATCCTTATATTTGAAAGGCTCATTGCTGAATATATTAATGTGGTATTCCAAAATAAAATAAAGGAATTATTTATAAATGTACTTATTGTTAAATGTATTAACACTGTGAGACATAATAGTTGAGCTGTCTGTAGCATTAGTAAATCCTATATAGCAAACCATTTAACTTTGCCGTTGGCAGAAAGTAGTATCTGTAGCTTCACAGTGTAACAGGAAGTGATGCGGTGATACTGTACGCTATCTGAGAATCCAGTCTAACTGGAGCACAGAGGCTCAACAATAATGGCCTTTGTGTCTCTGCTGCAGAGTACTGGACATGTTTAAATGAAAACCTTTCCCCCATTAAACACTCTGTTTACATCTTCCCCAGAAGTGGTGTAATATTCTTGTATTAATAGAGGCACACTACACAAATGGCTTCACAACTGTGACAGTACACCCCCACCTGATACAGTATTTACATAATGTATCTACAGTACAGTAATTCTCTTTGTGTTCAACTCTTAAGTTAGGAAGTTATTGTATTGTACTGTATATCAGGATAGGCTGAAAATATATTTTGGTATTCACTCTATGAAATGTGCTGTAAATGTTTATAAAAACAATGTCATTTGTTTAACATATACCAGTATCTTGAGAGTTTCTGTACCAGTTAAAGATGGAAATCCCCTGATTTGACTACTATTTGGCTTCTTTCCCCTGCAATGTCTTGTATTGAAGACACATTTCAGCATTGATTTTGTGCAAGACAGGCAAAAATACACACACACACACACACACACACACACACACACACACACACACACAACTTTACTTTCTACTCACCAATTTGTCCTGCTTTGACTTTGAATGGAACATCAAGTTCACTCTGTCGCAGGGAAAAATGATGTATACATTATGGAACATAGAGTAATCATCAATAGAATACACACAGTTCAGTCATTCATTACAAGCAAGTATAATAAACATAACCCAAAAAGTAATTTGTGTTTGGTAGAATACAGTATTAATCTGTTGTAACAATGCTTTTTGGCAAAAATCGTATACAATTGCCTGATTATGTCCCTTTTTAAATGGTGCCACATTTGTAAGGAACATGCATTTGTGGTATGAGCAGCAGAGCTGAGTATTTGGGTTATGCCCATTAAACGTTTGCCATATCTACTCTGACAATGCCAAACAGCTTTTCTTTGCTGTTGAGTCTTGTTTGGTGGTTTGGATGATTGAAGAAACAAGACATATTGGCAATTTAAACAATGTATCCATTTAGCAAACAGGAGAATCACTAGCGTGTGGAAGAAGCATACAGCTACAACAGCCTGGAACCTCCTCATGCTGGTCACCAGCCTGGTCACACACTGCTGTGGGATGGCATCCCATTCTTCAACCAGCATTTGACACAAGTCAGCCAAAGTGGTTGTATTGGTCACTTTGGCACAAACAGCACGGCCAAGCTGATCCCACAAGTGTTCACAAATCTCCTTACTTGTTGTGCGTCGTAAAAACATGAAACATTTGTCATGTAAACATGAAAATAAAAAAGACATACTATATGCTCACAGTGTCACTAATGGCTTTTATAGTATGTAGCATGTAGCACACATTTTCAGAAATGTAAAGGGGATCAAGTATTGCATTTCTGTGGGCCTGACAACATTTTTTAATTTTAAAGCATCTAATAGTTTAGTATTTCATTCCTTCGTCTGTTTGCAACCGTATATTCTGATAATATCCTACACAGTGGCTAAACAAGCCAATAACATTCCATTAGGCCTAATTTATTTACTTGACATGTTCTGAGGTACTGTAACATGTTGGCATGGCGATAGAGTGACTCAGCCAGTGTGTAGATCACACTTCCAATGTTTTTTATATCACTGTTTAACTGTCCTTTCATCACATCCTGGCCTGCTCTCAGCAAGAGGCTGTCTGGAAAACTAACTGTCTGCCACACACCATCCAATGAGGCAGAAGGCAAGTAACCTTGGCTTATGGCCTTTGCTGGTCATACAAACAAAAGAACACTGGCATATAGTATGAGTGATGAAGAAATATTTTTGTTATGGTGGTAGTGTACTGCAAGGTCAATTATCATTTTAACACATTTTATTCTGGGCATGATATGTCCATGTGTTGTGTATTGAATGCATTATACCAGAGAAACATCTGTGTTTTGTCTTGTGACGACCCTGCCTTGTTAGGCAGGCCAGTTGTTCTGGATTGGCAAGGTAGGCCCTAATTAGGCTGATTAAGGGCACCTGGTCATGCCAGATCTATAGGTGTGTTCCAGCACACTGTTAGTGACTCTCCTGGCACCACACATGTTCTTCTTGGTTTGTTTCTTTGCTTGGTTTGGTTAGCTTCTTTGTTTGGTTTATTTCTTAGCTTGGCTTGTTTGGTTAGCTTCTTTGTTTGGTTAGTTCTTTGTTTGGTTAGCATGCAACACGCCCCACATATATTCAGTACTTACACCTACAGACATTCACACCTCATTATATTGTTATTCTGTTAGTTAAGTGTTGGGTTTGTTTAGTTTGTTTGGGTTTACGGCCCATGAGCCAGGTCGTAACAGTCTGCAATCACTAAAACGGGGTAGTGTAGGCGATTATAGTCAAATATGCTATTTGTCAAATTTAGCAAATAACATATACAGTCTGCTACTGTGTATGTCCATTCTGTGCATGCAGCCATGCACTGTACAATAAAATGTGTTCCGACAGAGGCCTGGCTCTGTGTGGGAACACATGGTGCAGACCGCACCAAAACTATTCCATCCTTGGAAAACACATGTTCAATGTGGGGGATGGAGTTTATACACATTTGCTTTTATGTTGAGTTCAAATATCCTCGCATACCCGCATTTTAATCCCTTGTTTTATAGAAAAAGTAGAGTTGTTTACAGTGTGGCTATAGCAATAGCACCCTGGGACTCAATATGCAAGATGCAGAATGCAATGGCAATATGTGGCTTGTGGAAGTGGAGTTTAAGTGAGGGAAAACTGTACTCACCAAGGCATTTTCCTTAACCTTTAAATTTTCAAGCACAACATTTCCTGTAATTAAAAAGGGAAGACAGTGCTGTGGTAAGTAGACAGAAGTGGTCCACAATACACTGTGTTTTAATTGGAGAGGTTTTCATCCTACATCATATATTTGAAACAATTTAAAATAATAATCAGTCTGGAAACCACAAAACATAAACAGGAATAGTAATTCAAATGAATTATTGTCTACAAAACTATTAATCCTTTCTGTCACAGACACTGACATAACCAGGGTTTATGTCATGTGAATAACAAAGCCTGGACATGTAAAAGCAGACAAGTGAATGTGTAAACAATAGGCTACTAACAGTATAAATATGTCCAGTTTATTCTGCGACTATACTGTTATGTTTGTATCCATTTGTCATTTAGGAGTATATTTGCTTATGAATAAAGGATCCATCACAAAGAAATGTCTTGCAAAATATATTCTAGCCTTGTTACAATCCATAATAATGAAGTTTTTACATTTATATCATAGGCACGGCCAAATACTGTTTACAGGGATTTTGGCATATCTCTGAGCTGGTGCTCTGAAACCTAGAGCAAATGTAATCAAACGTGAAATGCGGCTGTTGGTTCAGAAATTATCTTGGTGTAGTTAACTGAGATTATGTCAAATTCAGGGTTGGTACTAGTTGTAGCATTTAGGTTAGTTGTGGCACTTCTGTCATTCCAGTCATTCTTATGCAAAAGAAAACCTTTATTTTTTTTAGAAGAGGTTACAATAGAATGAGATGAATTTCGCGCATTATTGTCTACAGACGTGCGCACGCCGCACTAGTATTTCAAGTGTCAATTAAAGAGGTCTATTTGCCACCTTGTACCACCTTGACTCAAGCATATACAATATCCCGGTGCAACTACAGTAACGATAAGATAGTATTTCTTGAGGATTGCTTTCACTCACGACACAGATGCAGTAGGCTATGTACGATGTCACTTAGCCCAAACACAGTAGACTACTCATTGAAATTACGCAACAATGCACCCAAACTTGCTGGTAGGTTATATTTGATACAGACTTAGATATCTTAAATTGCGTTTAGCCTATGCATGCTCCAAGATGTAGATCAGGTACAAGCTAGCAAAGCATCTTGGTTTACACTCTTGCTTACCTCCCCAAATGCCAATCTTCAGCTGCGATTTATCCAGGTTCTCCACATAATCGCCAATAAAACGGTTCAGTAAATCACTAACCAGAGATTCAAATACCATTGTTGTCTCTGCAGACGAAGAACTGTCCTTTGGACAGTGAATTCGTTACGCTTAACGAGACCGTGTTGGGAAGCCTACTCTAGTTTGTACGTGGTGAGTTGACAGGGACGGACGTCGAGATCGTTGCTCTCTGGGATCGACCGAAATTCTCTCGATTAACACAGTCTGTGCATTAGCAGTAATGTATTAGGTATGAGCACATCGATTTGACGGTCAGGTGAGAGTGACTCAGTTTGAATGGGTGTGTCTTTTTTTTTTAAACGTGTGATTTTCTCTATCAGTAGCTTTGTAATATATATGTATTGGACTCATATTATATTGTTAAATTCCAATAAAGTCATTCTGAACAAACATTATTTTACATTTATTTATTTTCTTTGTAAAAGCAAGTATAGTAATAAACCTTTTATTTTTGCAGCAATGCAATAATTGTTACACCGTCAATACACTAATTAGTAAGATCTCACAGTCTCCCAAAACATAGTCTCTTTTCATAGTTGACATCTTATTTATTACTTTAAACCGAAGGGAGCGCTTGTCAATGTCCTCTTTACTAATGCAGTCAAAGAAGAAGTCCTCATTGAAGATGGGATTTCTACTTCTCTTTATGACCGTGCTGCGTTGTTTCTGGATCTTCCCAGGCAGTAGACAGATGCTAACGTTACAGTTAATGCCTTTGGGGTCCACGGCCCTAGAATACAGTCCCTCCGCGCTGATGAGCCTCACTCTGAGCCTGTGGTTCTCTGGGCAGTATTCAGCTGACAGTCGCAATGTTCCCTCTCTCCCAACAGGGACCAAACTCTCCTTCATCACCCTGTCCCTGTAGAGAACCAGGTCTGTTGGGAAGACGACAGGTGGAGCCAGGTTGAATCTGTTGGGCAGAGGCTTCATGAGGCCCTCTGAAGCCCTCCGGACCACGTTAGGGCTGTTGTCTGTGGAGCTGCCCTCGTCCGTGGACAGAGAGTCGTATCTGGACAGCGTTGCTTTCCTGACGGCCCTGGACAGCTGCAGTCTGTCGTGACCCTGCAGAGCCCTGAGGAGGGAAGACTTTGGGGGAGGCCGGGCCAGTAAGGGAGAGTTAAAAGGGGAGGACTCAGTGGAGGATGTGATGGCATCGCTGTCCAGAATGCCCTGGCGGTGGAGGGCCATCACCCTGGGGGACGCGAGCCGAGCGGTGAGCTTGTTGAGGCTGAAGGAAGCACAGTGAGGTGTGCCGGGGGAGGCCCGGCTCCGTGGAGCCACCAGCAGGAGGCCGTATGTGCCGCCGGGGCTGTTGTGGAAGATGGACTCCTTCCTGCGAGTGTGGGGGCTCTCCAGTATGGTGCAGAAGCCGTAGCAAGTCTGGGCTTTGGCCAGGTGGGGGAGGGACAGAGCTGCCTGGCTCTGGGGGTCTGCGTTGGTGCTCTCCTCATCGCTCACTCCGCTACCGTAGGCAACCTCGTCCACATTCTCCACCTGGATTATGTGGCTGCGCGACGCCTCCCGAGCTGGGGCCTCCGTCTCCGCTGCACCTACATGCTCTGGTGCCTTAGCGGCGGGGAGAAGCTTGCCCAGCTCCAGGGTCTTCTGCTCCTGCTGGGGAGAGATCTTGGGTGGGATGCAGAACTCGGGGATGGTGTGCGGGGTGATGACGTTGGGACAAAGGGAGGCCATCTTCCTTTTGTCACGCAGGCCAACCTTCTCCCCAAACATGCTGTCCGCCAGCCGCAAACTGTACTCCACAGGTAGAGCAAAGTGCCTCTGGTCCACAGACACTCGGATCTGTTCCAACACCCACATTGGTCTGGGGTCCAAGGACTGCTTCGCCACACCGGTATACCTGCTGGGCACAGGAGAAGAGGAAAATGTTCTGATAATCACAACACAGACTTGACCTTTTCAATAACCTGTTACTGACAATATGAGATATATTTGACAAATTCTTCAATATTCAATCAGAATATTACTAGCATGTCACACACGTCTTAACTGAATAGAAATGCTGCTTACACAAACGGGCCATGTTCTGATTTATTCCAATTCCAAGTAATAATAGATGACGTGTGTGCATGTACACATAATGTCATTCAACTCGCAACATAAAGAAAGTGCTCCATGCAGTCAAATTGTTACTAATATGTCCCTGCCAAGGACATTAAAGCAAAAGCAAGTCCAGTAACAAGGCTATACCTGTAAGATGAGCGTGAGAGTGAGCCTGTAGATTGTACCGCTGCCGTGTGTGGGTCTGTTGGTGCTGGGGTCCAGTCTGTCTGTTGCTGACAGGCAGACAGGCAGCCTGTTTAAATAGAGCCATATGTAATGAGGGGGTGGTATCGTCACCTCCTCCTCCATACCATTCACACAGTTCACCAGTAGCACCTCCCACACAACCTGTTTAAAGTGGTGCTTGCAATATCTGGATGGCTTTCCAGACTGCCTCCCACAGAGAGCACATGGGGAAAAGACACTTTTCTGTATTGATTGCCATAACAGCAGCTATCACATGTTCACAACATAACTTATTGATGAAAAAATATGTTGTAGCCTATCTGTATTTCTGTATTTACTCTGCTATCTCATACATTTAAAGTTATTAAAGCCTTTACTCTATTTGATTATGTTTTGATAGGTTTACTAGGTACATGTATGTGCATGTATTTGCCTATATTGACCCTACTTACAGTACAGTAGCCTAAAACATTTGTTTCAGTAGGCCTAGGTCTTGTTTAAAAAGCTACATGTGACAATTCGGTACTCTACTGCCATCTCGTGGTTACATTGTGAGTATCACAAATGCTGTGCATGGATCTTATGTATTTGCGTATTATTTAGCTATATATATATATATATATAATTATAATTATACTGTATATATATGAAGTATGTGAAAAACATTAAATACCTCATACTATATACGTAAAGCAGCAATGGTTTTGTTTTGCTATTCCTAATGTAATTGTTCTGTGCTCTATTTTAAAATACAGTAAGCATCTCAATTTAGCACAAACTTATTATTATTTATTCCTGACAAAAGTTGACATATATTTTAAGAACTTTTCTTTTCAAGCTGTTGATGTAGGCCTACATGTGTCATGGTTTTGTCAGATAAACTTGATTTTATTATATTGACTATAATTAATTTAGCCCACTCCAGGATTGAGATCTGTCAGACTGTTCTTTAAAGACAACTGAATAAAGAGTATGTTTTACCTTATTTATTTTAAACTATGGGGAACATTGTGCCTTCGGGTTGATCTGAGCTGGTAGATTCACCAATTTACTAATAAAATAACATATCAGAGCGTATTGCAGAACCAGACATCTAGAAGGGTCTAAATGGGAGCGGAGGGGGATTCTGTCAAGTCTCATGTAAATACATCTCAACAGAACAGAGCTATGTTGTAGCCTATATCATATACAGTATTCTGTTTATTTAATGTGAATTAGAATATATATTTAAAGATTTCCCTTATGACCTTCTTAATTCATTGACTATTCATGAGATCACATTGGACTATTACGGTCAATTTCACATGGTTAAATGTAATTCAGTTTAGTTTAATGAGGCATTTAAAATTAACATTCTAAACAATGTGCAACACTAATGTTTGTAAGGAATCATGGGAATATTCTGGTTAAACAACAAATGTTATATACTGTTGTATACAGTGTAACTTCAAACAAGTGGGAATGATTTATTGAAAGATAATGCCAACATGCATAATGAAACAATGGGTGCACCATAAAATGCCAAATAAAGCCATAGTGGTCCCATTTAAAACAATGTTATGTTATGTTATGTTGTGAAACTTGTTTGGTATTTCTCCAATAACAATAGTAATCCATTTACACAAGAAACAATGGTCAAATATAGCCGCAAGCCGCGATCATCGGGGTCCAAGCAGAACAGCAGCAGTCGCATCAACACTTCTGTCGAAGCAGTTCAGCGTCTTCAGCAAGATAAATAAGATGTGGAATTATACCATTGTTAAGCGCAGTGGAACGGACCACACAATGCAAACTTCGTAGAGCAACATTTTTTTCAGATGCAATAATATCTAAGACTGCCATGGATTTGAAGATAATGGAGTTTTACATTTAGTGGACAGAAATCCTGTTCAATTCCCATATCCTGTTAAGCCAGACCCATAGCCTGACATACCCAGCTCACGTTATTTTCTATAAAACAATTAGAGCTTAACAATAAATATTTACCAAAATTGTGTCAGATTGTTTATTTCTTAATATTTCATCAAATCCAAAAGCAAGTGTTCAAAATAATCAAAATGATTTGGCTAGCCAGAAAGTTTTTTTGTAAGGTCTTCTGCTGCCATCTTCTGGATCATTTGTGCTGTTACATCAAATTACAAATATTACTGGAATATTTGCGATCCTTGTGGTCAATCTCTATAAAATAAATGTCTCTAATTCTCCGTTTATAGCGCCCCCTATGAACAGAAACTCACCAAATTTTAGGAACTTCCACAGAAACTAGGATGGATGAGGTATTTCCAGTCTCATAGATTTTAAATGTTTACATCAGAAGATATTGGCAGTAGAGTCAATATGGTCAATGTCTTACAAGTTTATTGGCTCATAACGTAAAAACGGTTTAAGCAATCAAAATTATTTATACAACCTTTTTATCAGCATGGTGTGGAGATGAAGCACACCAAATTTCATGTCAATCGGGTAAAGTGCCTCAGACGAGTTCGTTTTCACACCTATTTTAGGAAATGTAAAAGCAAGGAAAGTTTGGCTGTGGAAGATGCAGCTTATGGGCCCATTTGATTTAGTACATTATAAGGAATTAAAAGTAACACAAACTTTTGATCTGATTCATGCGGTTGCTGAGATATAAGTAAACATGCAAATGTACTTATTATGGCGCCCTCTTGTGGCCAAAATGTTTCAAATTAAAATTGTACTATTCATGTGCTACACTAAATAAGCATATAAAGTTTCAAGACGATCAACCATTCACACTGGCCAATATTGACTGCTGAATTTTGATTGGCTGTTTGGTGGCCATTTTGGCAATTCAGCCAATGGCACTTGAGGACACGTAGTCACATTATGCCATGTATAAGTGTGCCAAGTTTCAGATTTTTAGCTAAAACAGTTCTTGAGATATTGACATCTGTCAATTGTAGCACCCCCTAGGACGAAATTAAACCAAGTTTTGTGTGCTTCTAAAGAATGCTGTTCTGATTATGCTTATCAATTTTCATTAAGTTTGGACATTTTTGTGTCACGGTTCAAATTTGATTGGCGCACAACTTTGAAACAAAAAGTCAGATCCAAATTCTTTATACAACTTTTTGTCAACATGGTCTGTAGATGGTTTGTACCAAATTTCGTGAGAATTGGATTAACGGCCTTGGCCTAGTTCATTTTGCATGAACATTTAGTTTTTTCAAAATGGCGGAAAATTTTTCCATGCGGTAATGTGCGGGATTAGGTCCATTCGATTCGGGAACCTTCAGGGAACATGTGAAATGTATTTATAGCCCATATGTTCTCCATATATAATTAAAAACGTAAATGTGATTGTTATAGCGCCACCTAGAGGTGTCTCGATACAATATTTTCGGGAAATCCTGGATGCGATTGGGACATATCTACAAAATTTGATGCCTGTAGTTTGTATAGTTTCTGCTGCTCGTGTAGTTTTCTGTGGAAACAATAATGCTTACAATTCCAATAGGGCTCCAGCATCTTCGCTGCTTGGACCCCTAAATATACAGCTTTCTGGAGAGGATTGTTCACAGGGGACAAATTAATAGATTTGTCAATATAGGATAAACATGTTATCATACTGTAAGCAAAAACAATATTCTGGTAGCAATATTTATGTCATCAGGACTAACTTAGCTACATGTATCTTTACCACATACATGATTTATTTTACATACCATTCAATTCTCAAATGATTTGCTAACAGTCTAACAGTAAGATATGATACTCAGTTAGATTTGGTACTCTCTATAGAGAGAATATAAAGAACTGTCACAGAGAACAGTTAGAGGGAGTGTTATGAGATCAGGGTACAGATGGATTTTGAAGAGATGTTCTTCTTGATTGCTGCTGGAAGCTCTTTCCACCATGACGGCGCCATGACTATTTTCTGCCCTGGCGCCATCATGGTGGAAAGAGCTTCCAGCAGCAAAGTAATTACTTTATGTAACAATAAAATGACCGTCTAGTCTAGTCGGTAAATTTGGTTCCTTCCACACAGCGTTTTATATGTGTATTATATGAAATGTTAAGTTTTCCATAAGCACTGAAAACAGAGAATCAATTTAGCAAATTTCAAAATTTCTCAGCACAGTTCAGAATGTGTTTTGGGTTGGGGTTGGAGGTGGCATACACTTGTATGTGTATGTGTATGTGTACATATGCGTACGTATGGGAATACTGTATGTGTTTCTATGGCAAATTTTCTCCTCAGATTTTAATGTCATTGTCATGACAACCTAGAGGACAATATGATATAACAACACTTACCTTGGCAAACACAGTCTCATACTTTGTCAGACACTGGACCAAAGACAAATACAGTGGAAAATATCTCTTCAGGATAAGGTGGAATATGTTTTAACCTTTACTGTAGTTTACATTGGACAATTTGTTATTTTGCAGTTCATGATTCAAGGTCAAGTGCCTTGCCTTAGAACACATTGACAATAGTGATTGATGTGTGGGTTCCTTCTGTCCCTTATTCTCTGCTCATTTTCAACCAGAGCTCCACCCCAATAATAGACGTATATATAATAACAACAAAATGACATGGCAGAGAGACTCTGGGCTAAAAGATTGCTCCCAGGTAGCCAACAAGCTACACACCATAGTTCTATTGACAACTGTCAAATGTCAAAATGTGTACCGGTAGTACCTACAAAGGACCAATACAACAGCACAATGATGCTCTGTAAAACCTTAACTGATTGTAACGTTCAACTGTCCTATACTGTGAGTAGAGCAAATTAGAAATGCCGGTTTTGTAGTCTGTGATGTAAAGCCAAAGAAACTGGATCTCAAACCAAACAAAGTCCAACTCAACAGACTTTAAGCTCCAACCAAACACACAGTATTAAACTGAGAGAAACATTGTTGTAAAAGAACTACTACTGTAGCTTTACTTAGAGATTAATATACTGGTATCAATATGAACACAACACAGTTTTCAATCAGCTATGACAGATTTGTGGGGTAAACTTCCTGCTAATAACTAGACTGACTGTAGGGTAGTAAAGCATTGTGATGTTCTTATTCAAATAATGATTAGATAGCTTCTTGGGCTTGTGCACATGCATGCAAACACACACACCATGTATGCACATGTATTTATGATGTGTTACACACTCTGCAGGTTACATATTTAAAAGCATATCAAATAAATATTCAATACAAAATACATGCTATAATAATTGAGTGCTGCAGTAAGATCTTTCAAACACAGTTCACACTTGTGATCTGTCTGTGCTGTGAAATGCAGCACTTTTACATTTAATTGCTTAAGGCTATTACGAAGAAAGCACTGACACCAACATATGACACGAACATAGCCTTATGACTTTACGTAGCTAGTTATGTAGCTAAGTTTTTAAAGTCAGTTCTATATTCTAAGCTTCACTAACTATTTTATGAATACACCTACTGTATATATTGGAGCAACATGTGTTCAGCCTTCCATCTGGTGCTAATATATTTCTCTATCAATCACATTGCCTGCATGGGAGGAGATGTAAAATATATCAGGTTGCCAAGGTTACTGTTTGGAGAGAATAAAAGTCAGTGAGTTGTTCTGATGGCAATAGTGCGGCAACAGGGACAGATGGATTTTTGTATTGCAAAAGATCAATTTTTATTAACAAAAAATAAATAAAGAAGCTTTTGTAGCAGTGTATGTGTCTGTATGTCAAGTCTGAGATTAAACAACATTATTCAAATCAAACATAACAATGACATTAACATTAATTACTTTCATTTCAATTAATTAAATATTTGGGTAATGTTTTCTGTAATGATTCATAAATATCACATGTTGATATAGCCTTGGGCGGTGGAAGGAACACTTTGAGGAACTCCTGAATCTGACTGACACGTTCTCTGTGGTAGAGACAGAGCTGGAG
>JAODLL010072369.1:6009-40648 GCA_026546735.1 Forbesichthys agassizii | reverse complement strand
ACAGCTATTGGAGGAAACACAGGCCAATTCAGCATTTGTTCTGCATAGAACAGTCTTTTATTCCTCCTATAATATTCGCACACAACGTAAGATAATTTTAACATATCAAATTACAGTATGTACTGTATATACTGTTGCTTTTTAAAATCCCCATATCTCACACTTCCTACAAGGAAATGCAACCTGTGACACTTCTTGTCCAAATGCCTCCTTCACACCCTGCTACCTCAAGTAGCTTTCACCCCCAGCTAGGCCAACTGGTTTTGACACCACCGTTTATAGAACAAATAAAAATCTGCATTTTCTGAGCAGAGCAATGAGACGTTTACGACACATGACAGACCAGTCTGTCTGGATCATATAGTTCTATGGTCTGGATGTGGGGCATTTCACTGTATTGTTTATACGTCCACTAATAATGTTTCAGCATCTTGTGGTTTCAAGACGAGCAGAAACCACAGTTCGTGCGAAGATTAATTGTTCTAAGATGAAGTGTTCTCGTCGCTCCTCCAACTTGCCTGGGCATCTTCTCCTACTTTAACAGCTGCTGCAGGATCTGCTTCCTGGGCCGCCAGTTCCTCCCACAGAGGAGTCCACACATTACCAGGGGAGACACTGAGACACATTTCACAGTTAATGCACCTTGATCATGATGAGCAGCGTAAACACTTGGTTTAAAAATAATGGCCCAGTACACTGAAAAATGGAAACAAACCTACCAGTTGACTCTGACGTTATATCTACTCTCATCTACAGCCATGGCTTTTGTCATGGAGACTATCGCCCCCTTGTGGTTGAAAGGATTAGGACAGAATTGTAGTTTGTATATTTTCTGTTCACATTGGCATACAAGAAAGCTCTGAGACTAGAAAGACCATAAACTTACTTTTGTGGCAACATAGGGTGACGCACATTTCTGACCAAGAGTAGCTGTCAAGCTTGACATATTAATTATGTTGCCTTGGCGCTGTCGCAGGTATGGCAACGCATACTGCACAAATAAAAAAGAAATGTATAAAAGTGTAAACATTATTAAGTGTGTTCTCATAACTGAACTGATAAGCAAGCAATGAGTGTACACAAAGTCAAAGTAAGTAAGTCATTTAGTGATAACGTGCAATGCATTATATTGGCCTGTGAATTTGGACAAATACAAATGTTTTAAAGAAGAAAGTCACTTTACTTTAGAGGTCAAGAAGTAGCTGACAAGGTTCAGATTCAACAGATCTCTAAACTCCTCTGCAGACGTGTCATCAATGGTTTTGTGTGGTGGATCTGAGCAAATAAGGACAAAGAGAAATAAACACTTGACTATCCCTAGGCTTCTACATTTGTACATGTACAGTATATGTGTAGGCTCCATCTATAATATTCATTTGTCTATATTATGTTTGCACTGTATATGAAGTGTGCATTATAAATTACAATATATGTAAAAATAAATAGATACCCACGCCACCCTGCGTTGTTGACCAGGCAGTCGATTTGTCCATACAGTTCAACGGTCACAGCAATCAACCTCTGGAGAAATATATATTTCCATTTGACAGTCACATTGAAGAGCAGGATAAACAGGTTTGAAACACTGAAGTTTGAAAGTCACACATAGCTGAGAAGTCCATGTTTGCAATCGGCACAATAAAGTGTGGTGTTATATTAGTTCAGATGCAAACACGTCTAAACCCATCTGACAAAAATATGCCACACTAGCAATTATAAATGTTTCACCTGTATACTGTTTATTGCAATAAAGAAAGGGGGAAAAAAGTTAAATGTTTAAAATATTGCAGTGTTTTATCAACTGTTTGTTTTCTGTACATCTGGAACAGAAATGCATGCACCCACAAAGGAACTTGAAATCAGGAAATGCTGCACCCACAGTCAGCTGTAGGTCACATGTCACAGGTCTTGTGATCCACTGTGCACACTGACGACTAGGAGACTTTGGATTGAATGCACACGAAAACAGGTTGAGGGCACAATCAGGGCACAATGCATAATAACCTACCTTGATGTCCTCCTCTTTGGTGAGATCGCAGGACACAAATTTGCATGTGCCTGGTCCTGCTTTGTTTAGCTCAGCCTGCAAAGCCTCGCCTGCGGCAGCTAAGAAACACAATTAAAAAATAAAACTTACTATCACTCTTAAATAACTGATATCAGTTGTTTATTATTGAAGATCACGGGGGAGATTTCCATAATGCCGTTTATGTAGGCCTACTAGTACTACTTAGCCAAAGCTACACAATATTAGGCCTATTTGAATAAAATAAAAATGCATGTTATTCTTACCTCCTCTTGCGCAAAACACGACCTTAGCGCCGTGTTGCACTGCGACAGAAACGAAATGTGTTTAGCAGCCTACACGTTGGTATCTTTGCAAACTTTCACAATAATCAACAGATGAAGTAAAAATAATTTACCAAACACTTTAACAATCCCTCGCCCAATCCCTTTCGATCCTCCAGTGATGATAGCAACCCTGTCATGGTAACGTAGCGAACTGGCAGACATACTGTAGCTGTCAGTGTAGGTATGACGATTAAATTCCTTTTTAAGTATGCCTACTGTAAAAGCCACCCGATGCATGCACTTCAGATATTACTTTTGTAATAACACCTCTCAGTCTCTTATGTAGCTCTTCAGTGAGCTCACCACCACCCATTCAAGTTTTGCAAGTTCAAAGTTTCATGCATCCTGTTTAATATAATAATAATTATTCATGGGAATTGTAGTTTTATTTTTCAATTGTAGGCTGAGCTGTATGGCAACAACACTGGCGACTTTACATTATATAGGATACTTGGACAAAACAATAATATTGTAATAGATTATAGGCTACTGTACCACCAAACTAGTCAAAAAGTTAGATCATGATATCTGCGGTTAAAGCTGCTGTATAGGCAATAGAATTGCAATGAGATTCCATATTAGGCCTGTAGCTAATATGGAAGATTGATAAGAGATCTTTGGGTAGCTGGCATGATCTAAATCAACTTCTATACAGAGCAACATGCTATATCAACCAGAGTATATATTTTCACAGAGCATTTCATTCACTGATGGATATATGAATGAATGCCATTTCTAACAAATTACATTAAATGTATATATTTAAAATACTGCACCTTTGAATGTAGACTCCTTGATTTAGTTACAGTACTCACAGAACTCCCAACACAACAAACACAACTGCGCACACTCGTGCATAATAGGAGGGGACATTTGGAACAGCAAGGCTAATCCAGTTTCAACATTTATTTCCTGTTCGTTTCATCTTTAGACGTGTTAAACAACTTAGTATCAGAACATCCACGTTTTGCTTACATTCACTACTTTGCGTGTTGATACACAAGTATAGGCCTACATTTTCATCGAAGTGTCTTAGTTTGCCGGAGTATGCTACAGTTCCATAACAGGCGGGCAGGGGGGAAAAGGTTGACATTTTAAAGCAAGAAGGGTTAATTGGGGGGAGTGGAGGCTTTGAGAGCAAGAGTGAAAGATTGAATTTCGACCCAACAGCATTCCCGATGCCAGAGTACGGGAGGGAGAGACCGACCACACTGACCTACAAGCAAGCCTGTACGATCTTCACCTCATCTGAGGGTGGGGAATCGGGAGACAGATTAACGCTGCTCCCGTGAGAGCTACTCTACTCCCGCTGACCCACGAATGAGGGTAACAAGATGAGGGGGCGTCTCGACAGAGAGAGAGATAGAGAGAGACAGGCAGACAGACAGACTCAGAGAGTTAGACAGCAGGAGTCGAAAGGCCAGACACCCCGCTATGCATGTATAGCGGAATCAGTCAATCAGTAGCTCTGACGGACAGGAGGACAAGAGGACAGGAGGACAAGTCGACCTAAGCAATGCTAGAACTGTGGTAGGCTCAGCAGCATATGTTGTGGTGGGATGATGTGCATGGCTTGTTTTTACAAACATACAACAAACTACCTAATGAAGAAGACACTCATGATAGGCTACATGAGTACAGGCTGTTCTGAGTGAGGGACTGTGTTGCATGTATAAGGGTGCAGGTGTATTAGGTGTCCCCATGTCAAATGTGCTGATATTGATATACTGTCTAGCAAATGCTTTGAACAGATCTCAGATTGTTTTCAGAAAACCCTTATCATGTTTAGTTTACAGTGAGCAGTCTGTCTGTCACTTAGATTTTATTTTAGCAATATGTTATACATATATATGTTATTAGTACTATATTCGATGGATCACAGATAGCAATACCTAAAAAAATATATTTTGAAATACCACCCCCCCCCCAAGAAAAGAAAGAATGGACAATTAATGACATCATGTTGTCTTAAATCTTATAAATATTCTTATAAATTAGTGTTCGCTTTAGCTTTGTTATATTTATTTGAAACAAAATGCCATATCCTCAGTGACATAACAGAGGCAATTGTAACTTTACCTTAGTATTTTACCATTTCACCAGACCTATATCACAGTTTGGTCTTCCAGCGTCCCTGACCTCTGTATGAATATATGATATAAATATGGTTTCCGCTATATGCATATCAGAGGCAATTGTAACTTAAACAACAACCAGGCCTATTTAGTTCTTTCTCGCTGTGTCCATAACCTCTGTTTGTTTTGTCTGGTGTAGCCCAAGCGTAAGCAGGAGAAAAGTTTAAGGGATGGAATTTAATGACAACGGGCAAGATGGAGGAGGAGAGGAAACAAAGGAGAAGACAGAGGTGGAGCTCAGCGACAAAAACAAGTGGACCAAGGAGGAGCGCAACAATGTGGAGAAGGGAGACCGGGGCAGTGAGAAAGAGGGAGACAAGGGCAGGAGGTGTCCGCGTCGCTCCCTTTGCAGAGGAAGCGGCTGGGCGTTGACCGAGCGCCTGGCCATCAACGTGTCCGGCATGCGCTACGAGACGCAGCTGCGCACACTCGCCCAGTTCCCGGACTCCCTGCTGGGTGACCCGCAGCGACGCCTGCGCTACTTTGACCCGCTGCGCAATGAGCTATTCCTGGACCGCAGTCGGGCCTGCTTCGACGCCATCCTCTACTTCTACCAGTCGGGCGGACGGCTGCGTCGTCCGGCCAACGTCCCCCTGGACGTCTTCATGGAGGAGCTGCGCTTCTACGAGATGGGGGAGGAGGCCATCGACCGCTTCAAGGCGGATGAGGGCTTCGCCAAGGTGGAGGAGAGCCCGCTGCCCACCAACGAGCTGCAGCGACGCCTCTGGGTGCTGTTTGAACACCCGGAGTCCTCTGGCGCGGCCCGCATCATCGCCATCATCAGCGTCATGGTCATCGTGTTATCCATCCTCATCTTCTGCCTGGAGACCCTGCCGGAGTTCCGGGCCGAGAAGGAGCTGAGAGAGGTGAGAGGGGACAGTATGGGAATGGGATGGCAATTTCGGGGCATTCCGTCTTAATATGGAACCCCAATAATGTATAAAGCAGTTGATTAACAGCAGATGACCCTACATACCCTTTGGTTAGAGGGAAGGGTCAATCTAGCCTTAGTGACACCTGTAGACTATAAGCTTATCTATCACAATGATACCTGAATGTACCTCAGATCCAGCGTAAACCACTCATGGAGGTGATGAACAAAGTACATTGAAAAGCACTGACAATGTAGAAATAAAGGACTAAAATATTGCAGCAAAGACACTAGACTAACAGTTTAGGTGAGTATCTGTGGATGAATGGATGTGCCTAGCGTTAATAGACTCAAACCCAATTCAATGTAACTTAATTCTGTCCCAGACGGCCAAGAAGGTCGAGAAGGTTCTATAAAAGACTTCAAATGGTTTTATATGGAATGTTCCCCAAGACTTATGCAAATCTTAGAGGCAGATAATGCAACGCAGTATAGTGCTAAATGTGCTACATACTTGTACAGACCTCAGAGAGCAGAAAGCAGTCTGGGAATTTAAGCTTTTCGAGTTATGTCCGGACGTTCACCATTGAGAGACAGAGAGTGAGAGAGATGGCGAGAGAAGGTGAGGCATCTTATTATGGGAATCAATTTAGACTTCTCGTTAAATCCGATCCAGTCAGACTGCCTGGAAGGAATGGCCGGGATGGGGAGACAGTCAAACTTTGAAAAAGGAGAGCAAGATAAACAAGAATCGGAGAGGGGGATATGGAAGGAATGAAGAAGACTTTGAGCTGTGGAAGATTAACGTGGCACGTAAACAAAGAGAAAACACGGTGAGGTGCCAATTCGGAGCACGGAGCGAGCAACCGTTTAGGATGAAGCGCCAAACAGATTGAGCGAGACACACAGAAGGGAAGAGCAATAGCGCCAAGTGGACGAGAGATAGTTGTAGGGTAGTGTTAAGAGAAGGAGAGCTGAAGAGCTTGTCTCACATTACCCTTTAGAGATCTAAGGGGGTCTATATATAGAGGAGGACAACCCAGAACACATGAACACATAGTCCAATCTCTGTATTAATAATACTCTGTGACTCACACACTGAGAGTGGCATGGAAAGAGACTTACAGATCACCTTCTTGATGACTAGTATAAAATGAAATTAGGACATGGTTGTGGGGGTCTAGAATGGCTTCAGAATGGCTGAGACTCAGCAAGAACAGGATTTACAGCCCCCCCTCCACACACACACCACCAGCACTGCCAGAGGCTAAACCTTCAGAACATTTGACACTTTAGTTGCCATGACAAGAAACACAAACTGACTACATCTCTCTATTGCTCTCTCTCTCTCTCTCTCTCTATTGCTCTCTCTCTCTCTCTCTCTCTCTCACTCACTCAATGAGGATGTCAATTGGAAGAATTGGATCTTCGACAGGTGACTTCAAGACCAAATAAACAAACAAACAGATGACTGACACGTGGAGACACCTTACTGGGGAAGGGGCAAGTTAAGGGGGTGTTGTTTGTTTCCATGTGAAAATGTCGGCTGTGCAGCACTTTGAGACTGCAATGTGATTAAGGGCTATATAAATAAAATTGACTTGACTTGACTCCAAATAAATACGTTAAAAGGGGTAATGTAATTGTCCAAGTGCGGCACACGACACGGCACTCTACCTTTAACGTACAAGACACTGAGAAGCCATTATGCATTTTAACAGCGCGATACTGTAGATATTCTTTCTAGCCAAAAGTCTACTACCTCTCAGAATAAACACCCATGAGTTGCGTCAGATTCCTTGGTCATGCCAGTAACTCAAGTAAGGGTCAGTAAGATGTTGTTGATGTTTTTTTGTTTGCATTCAAATATAGAAGGGCTGATTTGTATAACAGTGAAGAAAAACAGGAGGCAGGCAGGGGGTACGTTAGAAAAAGATGGAGAGAGGAAGGGAGCGTTTGAGCGAGAGGGACAGGTTACACGATATGAAAGATCTCTAAGTCCTAATGGTTTCACGATGACAGACACGTTCCTAAAATATGCTGAGGATGAGCCTTACTACTTTCAAAGTAATCACCTTCTCACTTCTTCACCTGTCCCTTGCTCAATATGTTTTCTCCTCATTTGACCAATTCGCATCATGTAACATGTATACAGTACATCATGTATCATCACATATTACCTATTAACACCCCATTCAGTCCTCCAATCATTGATATAACACCATAACAAGCAGCACAATGCTTAATAATCACTATTGCCAGAGCAAATAAAGTTATAGTTAACTATCTGGGAAGAAACAAAGCCCTATTTCTGGGAGCAATCCGTAGTCTAACATGTAGTTTTAGTTTTTTAAATGACTCATTGCACCTCGTAACTGGGCTGGTAGCAAAATATTGGTTATGACCTCTGGAAAATGCTAGTTTGAGAAACAAGTCTACATCCATCTTATTTTGTGGTGAAAGAATATAGTGTTATAGAGATACTTCCTATACATCGTATCTAAATAGAGCTCCCAAGATACATAAGACTATGTATCTTGGGACTATCAGAGTGACATAAATGCTTTGTTTTGACTTCACGTGTGTCCATATATAACAACCACACATCTCTCTCTCTCTCTGCATTGTGTTCCAGCAAGCCGTCGTGATGCCCCACCCCACCATAGCAAACCACACCATCTCCGTAGCGCCCATCTTCTCTCCCTTCCAAGACCCTTTCTTCGTAGTGGAGACTGTGTGCATCCTGTGGTTCTCCTTTGAGCTCATCATGCGCTTCATCTGCGCGCCCAGCAAGCTGCAGTTCTTCAAGGACGTGATGAACATCATCGATTTCTTCGCCATCATGCCCTACTTCGTCACGCTGGGCACCGAGATGGTCAAGGACCGGGGGGCCCCGCCCTCCGTGTCCCTGGCCCTCATCCGGGTCATCCGCCTTGTGAGGGTGTTCCGCATCTTCAAGCTGTCGCGTCACTCCAAGGGCCTCCAGATCCTCGGGCAGACGCTGAAGGCCAGCCTCCGGGAGCTGGCCCTGCTCATCTTCTTCCTCTTCATTGGCGTCATCATCTTCTCCAGCGCCGTCTACTTTGCCGAGGTAGACCACCCCGGCACGCTCTTCACCAGCATCCCCGAGGCCTTCTGGTGGGCGGTGGTCTCCATGACCACGGTGGGCTACGGGGACATGTACCCGGTGACGGTCGGCGGGAAGCTGGTGGGCTCCATGTGCGCCATCGCCGGCGTGCTGACCATCTCGCTGCCCGTGCCCGTCATCGTGTCCAACTTCAGCTACTTCTACCACCGCGAGACGGAGTGCGAGGACAGCACGGAGTACAACCACGTGCCCACGTCCCTCTGGGAGGAGGCGGGGGAGGGGGAGGGGGAGGCGGAGGGGAAGGAAGGCTGTCCCGACGTGGTGGGAGACCACACCCCTCTGTGCGGGGACGACGGGGGGCCGCAGCGCTCCTCGCTGCTCCCCGGCTTGTGCGCGCCGCAGGCCGTCGGGGATCACAGGGGTCTGGGCTTCTTTTTCAGGGAGCCCCTGGTCACCCAGGTGTAACGGGGGAGGAGGGGTCTTGGGTGGGGGCGGGGTCACTGAAATGCTGAATGTCTGTTAATGGACTGGTTATGGAAGCAGCTGAGAGAAATGTGGTGCGAGCTGTTTCAACGGCAAAACTGAATAAATGTGAACTCTGACCTCGAACTGTTGTGTGAAAACAAAGTGCACACACTGTGTAAAGACTACATTTTGCATTTAATAACACTGGAAGAATGTTGCAATGATTAAATTTCAACAGACAATTGCAACACAAAATCTATCAGAATGTTTTCACTGTATTATTTATTGTATAAAAACAACAACATTTTGAATTGATGTGATAATAACCACTGTTGTGTGCATAGTTCATACTAGCATTGTAGTTTTTATATTTTATTATGGTGTGTGGGTTTGTGTGTTACTGTGTGACACACATAAGCTTCTCCCTCTCTCTCACACTCACACACACTAACACACAAACACACACTAGAGATTGTGTTATAGCGCCCCCAAAACCCCAAAGTTTCAGATTAAGCTCACTGTTTATGTTTGAAAGACAACTGTGTACATAGCTGTAGTAGAGGGGATTTGTTCAAACCTGGGTCTGAGTCTATGGGAGCTGTGCAGAGGAATATAGAGGAATGTGAGCCACTCAGTGATGAAGGGGCAAGCACTCCAAACCAAGACAAGGTTTCTGTAAAACTGGTTTGAACCATAAGGGAACCACACTCACATACATGTATATATTGCCATAAGGATTTTTAAAAGCGTGCAAAACCTATTGTTGTCAAAATCAATATGAATTGCTTTCAACTATAAAAAACAAATCGTAATATGCCTAAACAACACTTTAATGACATGTAATCCTAATTACCATTACAATTAGGCTGTATTAGAAAGCAATTGAAAATACAGGATCACAGACTAATTTCATGGAACTGCTGCCTAATTCTGCATAAGTGCAGTTTTGTAAACTTCTAAATTCTATTCATATCAAGTAAATACAAAATAACACATTTTCTAATTGATAAACAAACAAATTAACAATGAAATTAAATAAGTAACTCTACTAGCAGTCAAGCCCATACGTAAAATGTTTGTTCTGGGCCTATTTTTCTTTACCTATTTTTCAACCTTACTTATATTTCTTGCAAGAGCTGGCCACACTGAAGCTACAGCATTGAAGGGTAAGCTAAAGTTAAATTCTGCTAATGTGTTGTGATTGCAACACACCCCAGTAGATCTATGACTGAACTTGTGTTGTGATCCAGTGCCAATACCCAGAAGTTGAGTCATGTGATGTGCAAACAGAGTTTCTGTGTTACAGTGTAGCTAGTATATGTTTGTTAGCATAATGGATATACAGTAGATACGAAGACCATTCTCACCAGAACAGCTAGGGCCGCTATTATACAACGAGGACTACACATAACACTGATCATTTGGGGTTACAATCAGTAACTCTGCACATATATTTTACTACCACAAAAACATATTGCTAAAGTTTTGAGACTCAATAAAACATTTTACTGACTCAGTAAATTACTGAGTGTATTTAGTGCTACACTGTCTTAGAATAAACCACATTCTGCTGAAGGGAGAAGAGGTGTGTTTAAGAACACAGAAAAATATGTGTACAGTATGATTTCAGGAGAAACAGCAGAACTATTTTATGAAATAAAGATGTTATTTGATGACTTATGTCATTGATTTCTGAATAATGTCCATACAAGACACAAGAAATTGAGAATATTGTGAGCATTACTTTCTGTTGGAATGCATTTTTAGTTGTCTATACTTTTACTATAAGCATTATTACATGACCTGTTTACTGCCCTCCAAGTAACGACTGATCCTTCCAGTAGGTGTCAGTGTTTGAAACACAACCCACCTCTGCATAGATTAAGTGCAAATATACTAAATTAAAATATTTTATGCTTATTTGATGTTATAAGAAATATGGAAGAACCAAAACCATAGAAAAAAACATATCCTAATAATACCCCAATTTTACTTAGAAATTTACTAATTAGTCTGAAGGTGATTGCGCTACCACTAAATTATATTATTATTTCAATATTTAGTTCTCATCTTGTTAATCTTCTACATAGATTTTAATATTACAACTGGCGGTGTAGATGTTTCACATAAAATATTATTATTATTATTATAAATAAATATTAGTCTCCAACAGAGTAATTTCCAAGTAAAATATCCAAATCAATCTCAAGTAATTCACATCATAGAACATAACACACCCAAGACACCAAAATTATAAATCAAGCATAGCGTTAGGTCAGGCAGGCCAGAAGCCCAGCCATGCATATGTCACTTGTCAGCTGATCGCAATCAGCTCTTTGACAGTTGATCTCAATGACCAGACTGCTCAGATGATCACGACTAAGCATACTATTGGCTAAACTCGTTCAGGGCTCTTATTTATACGCCTGCATCCATTCTTGGTGCTTCTTCTGCAAGAATTTTGCATTTCACCTCAAACCCACCTCCTCCTTTGCTGTGTCTGACATCAATGTCATGTTGTTGTCATTGACGCTTGCTCTGTACCATTGGGAATCTTTTTGCTGTCTTGGGTTTTCTATGTATGCGCATGGAAGAACAGGGAGCTCCTAGAACAGAGCTATACATTCAAACATAGCCTAATGCAAATAAAATACTTATTTTGGCAATAGTGGTGGTGACTGAAATGGTTTTTACAACTGAATTACACAATGCATTGCATAGATGTGTCCACTATAATGAATGAATGAATTAGGCTCACCTGGTTTTGGATTCGCTTATGCCCAACCACGATGATAGGCATTCGTGTAGGCATGTGCATTGCAGTGCTACATTCAAGACTAACATTTTTGAGAGCCACCAATAACTGCTATTATATTGTAGCAATAGTTTGTCAGGGAATGTTCACAAACACAATTTATGTTCATTCTATTAAAAAGGCTTCCCCTTAGTTTCCCTATTTCTTTGACACTCAGCGTGTTCACATCGACGTCATTTGGGTTTACAATTGCCTCCAGTGTCCCTATGCTGTTAAGGGAAAATTAAAGGAATGACGTCTTTGACATCTGCCACTCTCCTGTTGCATTCCCTTCATACTGCCTTTGCCATCTCGTAACGCGTCTTTGAGAGGATTATGTGTAGCAGCTTTGTGTCTTTGTTTCATCTACGTGTATAATGTAGTGTGCACGTATAATCAGTGCTGCGCGTCTGTTACAATAGCAACAGCCAGTAATTCCCTTGTCCACTAAATGTTTCTCACGACATGCGTCACCAAATGTTGACGCATGTCCCCATTTCTGTTAGAAATCCTTCCACTTTGTCACAATGTACGTAATCATCAAAAAGAAAGGCGTGGAAGTACATTCATTTAAATAAACCTCTCAGAGTTTATTGCATATGCACACAGTCATGGCCTGTAAATATCAATTAAGATTTTGGGGAGGGATATAATACAATATCTTTAACATATAACTTTTTTTTTACTGTAACATTGTAAATTGAAACAATGAAGAAATCAAAACAGAAAAGTGTGCTATAACCACACATAATAATTCCAGACACCAAACAACAACAAAGACATGTCCCGTACGTAAATCACAATAACAACATTTGAACATCAAACAATATAATTTTTAGCCAGGAAGAAATTAGGCAAAATGTTAAGTAGAGCATGGAGGATGAAAACGGTGAGTGGAGCTGAGAAAAGAAAAGGCGGCCTACAAGGTAAAGAATAGTATAAAAATAACACTCACTGCTAATATTGATTCTCAATTATCAAGTTAATTAGAGATTGCCAACATTTGCCAACATTTAAACTGGTCAACGCTGGTGTGTTAGCTGGCAAATGGCTACGTCTACGCTTATGAATACATGGTCACAGTAATAACAGCCAAAAATCAAAGTGCACATAGGTCAAATGATTGGATACGTAAAGTGCGTACGGTGTGCAATACGTAGTATAATAAGAAAAATATATCTCCCTTTATAGCTCTTTCTGGCTGTTCCAGAAACACAAATTCATCTTTTTTAACATTCAGGTGTAGACGTAGCCTAAGACACTAACACGATCTCAACACCGATACTTCCTCATTCAAAGAACACACATCGCTGAGGTGTCCGATAAATGACGGACCACTATTATACGTACGTTTCATGAGATGATGGTAGCAAAAAGGAGTGAGCTATAGGGGAAAACTTCCATTGTCAGAACTGTTAAAAGAGTGTTGCCATGGCAACAATATAATTCACTATATAGGGATACAGTATTACTGAACAATAGCCATATTGACGGAGATCAGTCAAATGACAGCCCCTGCAATGCCACACAGGGGTTGACCAGCTAAAGTGATTGATTATGTATACTGCAAATTTGCTCGTCAGAAAAGCACAGCAACTCAAAAAATAACCAATCACAACAGTAAATCAGTGTCAGGGGGTTTGTCAAACAAGCAGGGTCTCTACATGCACAAGCAAGTCCTGAGAAGTGAACAGCTGCATTACCTTCAAAACAACCTGTGTGGTCGGGAGGGGGGGGGGGGGGGGCAGTAATGAGGCCCTTGGGTCAGAGGCCAGTGGAGTGTGTGGTGTGTGGTCGAGCCGTGTGCTACTCTGGGGGGGTTGTGCCAGTGGACAGCTGTTGGCGCTGACGCCCAATCGTCCAATCACGGCAGGTCTCCCTGCAGGAGAACATGCCTCCTGTCATAGGCAGTGTCATCGCTCTCCTCGCCATCGCTGACCTGGCCTGTGGCCCTCCATCGCTCTTCCTCCTCCTCCGTCTCACTCTCCCGTCGCAGGCGTTCCCTCTCCCTGTCTTTCTCCATGTAGGCGCAGTGCATTGTGGGTATCTGCGGTATGCAATGAGACTGGGCGTGAGAATGATCTGCAGATGCATGCTGGCTATGGAGCGGTGTTTTCAGCACACGGGAGAACAAATCTATGGAAGTGACGTCAAATTTAAAAAAGCCAATGACTCATTGTATGCTGCTTTTTGATCCTGTTAATTAGGAGGCCATTCATTCAAATTACTATGAAAAGTAACCCTATGTCTTCTCCAAGACATAGGGTGAAGTCAGCTTTAACTAATAAAAGCAATAATGAGTCATTGTCAATGTCCCTTTACCATAAAGTTACCTAAAATCAAATGTTTGTGAAAGGGGGGAACCGAGAACCGCTTGAGGAGAAAAGGCCTGCTATGCATTCTATAGCAAAGTCCTTATAAGTCTGGCCACAAGGCAGCCATTTTGGTAACAGCTCCGGGAAGCTATTGAGAAAACCGTATCTAAATTAATTGGGAGAGGGCTATAAATGCACTTATACAATCGCTATCAAAATATAATAAGAACCTCTTAACGGTATAGTCAGCTATAGCTGATTGTAAGCTAATACACTTTTACAAATTCACCAAAGATCTCCTTGCATTTCGCTAGCTTACTGTCCGCGGTACTTGCTGAAAGAATAATCCTGTCTTCATACACAGCACTGTAAATAAGACCATAAACAAAGTGGCGAACACTGCGGACAACAAAAATGCCACTTGGCTTCGCAATGCGTTTCAATTTGTGAGGCGACACTGCAGAGGGTAATTGTTTTTAATTGAGCTCAAAGTTAGCACGAGTTCTCGAGCATGACTAACCCTGCCTTTAAAACGTTTAGTGACTTTGCCGCAAAATAAGTGTTAAAAGGCCCTTTTCCCTACTTCTACTATGCATGTGCAACTCTTGGTTTGCATCATTGCAACCGCACAATTGACCGTAATAAAGCAGACGATTGTCTCTCTCCAACTATCTTCCGACCGCCATATTTGCCGCTACAAACTTCTCCCATAGAGTTCCATAATTCTCCAAGTGGCCTGTCTCGTCTATAGAATCTCTATGGCTACAGTGACTGGTCTCCAAGCCTTACCTACCCAGTAACTAACGTCACCTCCCGGGTTGGGTAAACCGCCTGATGAATTACAGCGTTTCCACGGCAGCAGAACCTCGTACCTGGTTGTCGTGGCTGGGCAGGGGGCAGTATCCCGGCTCCGTCCGGCTAAGGAGGTGTGGCGAGTGGGTACGAAAGGGTCGCGGGGAGGGGGAGCAGGGGAAGTAGGTGGCCTGGGAGAGGTTGGAGCCGTGGTGGTTTAGTGTGGGCGGGCGCGGGGAGCGTGGTGGCAGCTCAGGAGGCCTGAAGGGGTCAGAGGGGTCCGTGAGGATGGGCGGAGGTGGAATGATGAAGTCCAGCTCCTCCTCCGGGGCGAAGATCCGCACCTCGGCCACGTCCAGCTCGGCGAGCTCGGCCTTGGACAGATGATCCACGATTCCGGCACCGAAAGAGTCGCCCACCACGTTGATGGACGTGCGCATTCTGTCACTGCACAGACACACAAGAAGTGACAGTCAAATGCCTTCTCACGGGCAGCAGGGGCACCCTCAGAAGCTCTGCCAGAGAGAAACACCAGATTATTTTTCAGCATGCACACAGAACAAACTAAAGGACCATGAGATTTTCACTAAAGCTGACACAAAACATTTATTCTGTAAGGGGAGATTGGGAAGGGCAGGAACCAGGCGCAGATTTGTGCGAACGCAAGGTTTTTATTACAAAACAGCAACACCACTCACAGAAAACAATAACAGATAAACACCTAACACAAACCCCAACCTATACCCACACAAAACCCACAGGTGCTAACAATAGACAATCAATGTGAAGGGGAACACTGCGGAGGTGAGCGGCTGGCACGCCGAGGCGGGAGCACGCCGGTCCCGATAACCGCCGTGACGTTAAATATTAGCATACAATTTCCGACTTGACGCCCTTTTACACTTATATGATCCCGCCTTATGCTAAGATAAGGTGGTATAGCCTACTAGCTTATAGGCAAAGGTATGATTATGTGAACTAAGCAATGAACACGGCTAAATCTTTGGTTCTTATTCAACATCACATGGACGATTAATTGCTGAGCTCACTGGCTGATAGTCAAGATTAAATCAAGATTAAACATTTATTTTTTGTTTTATAAATTTGATACCGGAGTGGACAATGTGGTTATTTTCGTATTGTAACTAGATTTTGTTGTGAAAACTACATTTTCCCCTTAAAGAAAATGGCATTAGTATAGTTTACCATGCTGTACTTCACAGCTTACTTGGATATGTAACCATACTGTACATGATTTGAGCTTAGTTACATAACCATACCTTTGCCTACTTAAGATAGTAGGCTAGGCTATATAGCAGGCTATACCAGATGTTCTCAAGCTTTTTTTAGCCAGGGACACTTTACAGTGGAAAACATTTTCCAATGACCCTCTCAAAATTGTAACACCGATTAACACATGCTTACTTCAATGTATAATTTATACTCCATTTGAATTCTAAAACATTTAAAAAAAGAAACAATTCAGTGATAAACAGAAACACATTTCAATTTGAATTACCACTTATATACTATTAAATTGAGTAATTTTATTCAAATTGCATTTTGGACTTGAAAGCATTTATACATTTACATTTATCCATCTTTATTAAGAAAACAGTAAGACATATGGTCCTAATAATCCTAGACATTTGAATGACTAATCTAAAAAAACTTTTTAAATAATAATATTGCTCCTTATTCAAATAATTGGCATAAAGTGCTGAACAAATAAAGTTATCATAAAACACATTGTAATACTTTAGAGAATCTAAAGTAATGGGAAAATGTTCTGTAGCTGTTCTGTAACTAAATGTTCTAAAGTTTTGAATATTTTGATTGGAATATTTATATTAGGGTTACACATCAGATCACATTCTTATCTCACACAATTGATGAGCTCATCCATAATGACATGGGCAAGCCTGTCACTTTAGTTTACGTTAGGGTCACTTGACGATGTTGTCTGACTCTATTTCTCCATGCTAACTGTGGTCACTAACTTAATAAACCAAGCTAGCAGCTAAACAGTTAATTGCGCCTTGCATGAAAATACTGATTCATGACAGATTGATCTGATGTGTCACAATCAAATTAAAGATTCTATTGGACCAAAGCTGGGTGGGAGTAATGGACACAATATTCTTGTTTTATTGGTGCAAATGGTCACCATCCCATCTTTCCATGCATGTTATTCTGAATGTATAATTATATATATGTATTTAAAAAATGTCTAGATAATTATTTAGTGGACCCACAGGCTACAGTATAGGTCACGGACCCTTGGGGGTCCCCGGTCCCCACTTTGAGAACCACTGAGCTAATAGCACCTTATCATAGCATAAAACATTATCATGTAAAAAAGTGTTAAGTGGGAGATTAATAACCAATCATTCTCTAGAAAGATTGCTGATATTTAAACTCATCAAAACAAAACAATTCTCCCGTCCCCTCCCGAGTGCCCCCCGCCCCCATCAGTTGGACATTGAAACACCAGATTGTTTTTAAACATTCACACATAACAATCAGCTAGCTGACCGGTCAGGAGTTGAGAAAATGTTCATTAGCGTAAAATCTCTTACAACACCTTTAAGTGAAGCTAATCTTCCTTATGGCTTCCTGAGTTGCAGGCACACAGACTTACAGTAGCCAGTCCACAGCGATGAGTAAACTGATGTCCTGGGTCGGCAGGCCCACAGCCGTCAGGATCAACAGCATGGTGACCAGGCCAGCACTGGGAATACTAGCTGCTCCAACACTGGCCAAGGTGGCGGTCATACTGGGGAGACAGCATAGACATGCACATTGACCACCACAGAACCAACCCATTAATGTCCCCTGCAATGTCTGTATTTGTAGGGACCATCTCTGGCGGCAGATGTGAAGAGGTCTCTTAAGGGGTGGCAGCATGGAAACTCATTGTACTGCCAAGGTCTTTCAGCATAGCAGTTGCTTTGCCCACTGGCGTCATCTGACACGCGTCAACGCCAAAGTTTAGAACATGGTTATACAGTATCACGAGGGTCAAATCCATAAAAATCTCTTTGGTTTTATGAGCTTCTTCGTCAATTTGTCAATGACCACGATGTGCTGCCAAACATCGCCACCAGTGGGCGCTCTGATATAGCCATTAGCTGCACGAGGCCATTTGTCTAGCCAGAGCTTGTATTACATTCCTTGTTTACATGTCAGTCTACAAGACTAATTATCATGCCAGTGTGACAATGAGACTAGTTTAAGATTACAGACAAAGACATATGTAATTAATTGTTGCACCCCCACAAAGGGCATGGCATTTCTGGTTTGGCATTAGAAAGGAATTTTAACAGTAAACAAATGATGGAAAACATCAAAGCACTAACATGTCTGCAGCCACCACCATCACAAGAAATGTCTCAACCATGTTGGTTCATAGTTGGTACAGCTGTTTTTCAGTAACAGTTACATGCACACAATAGCATTTAAACTACAAATATCAGCGAACTGTAATAACTTTCATGCAAATTGCAAACAGAGAATAGTTAATAGTAAAACATGCATCTCTAACAGTTTACCCATGTTAAAATACCTACATGGCAGACTGCTGTAAGGTCAATCTGATAACAAGCGTCTCTGCCACTCAAAGTGCTTTACAGGCAGGATTGCCGCACATTCGCCCATTCACATTCATACACTGATGGAGTTCTGAATGCATAATAAGGCCTTACCTCACAGTGATTATCTGTCCTCCGTCCAAGGTGATGTCATTCATCTGCGCAATGAAGATGGCCGCCACCGCCTCGTAGAGCGCGGTGCCGTCCATGTTGATGGTAGCGCCGATGGGCAGCACGAAACGCGTCACGCGCTTGTCAATCTTGAGGTTCTCCTCTAAACAACGGAACGTGACGGGCAACGTTCCCGCACTGGAATGGGGAAAGCAGAAGAAACCAGAACAATACGATCAGGAACGTAGGTCAAAAAGCAAGCATCACAATAGCTAGGCGATGGTGATTATTTATGCCCTAAACCATATTCAATGGTGTTTATCTATAGCAAAAACATGGCCATGCATTATGTTTTGTTTCTGTTATTCTGATCATCTTAGAAAGCTTATTTTGGTAGTAAATGTAGATAACCCCTGTGAGATTTCAATTCAGGTTAAATATTCCATGTGTATTAAACTGTTCTAGAATATATAAAGTTCAAAAACAGAATAAATATTTTTATTCTTATACGTATTGAAATCCTATGTAGAATATTATAGTGATTTGCCGTTGTTATAGCCTATTACCTAGTATGTCGGTAAATATAATTTGGAGCAGACGCTTGCAGATTCTAAGTTACAAAATACAGTTGGATAAGGTAATATGAATCCCTAATCGAAACCAAAAATGTCTCTGTCTCAATTACATGCACTGTTTTTGCTGTTTAAAATAGTTGGAGTTGGGTACAAATATGGCGGAAGGTACATCGGAAGTGACGTCTTTGGTGTCCATGAATAGGAGCATTTCTCAACTAAATCAACAGGAAATGTATTGTATGCAATTCGAAAAACTTAATTATATTGTTGAAGATGATAAGCTTATTCAGGCATACTTGGATCTATGTGGAAACAGCTTATATGGTTTGAATCATGGGACTGTCCCCTATCCGATGATGCATAATATGTACATATGGATTGAAATTAATAAGATCCTAATGGGCGTGCGTAAGCACATATTTGTGTACTTAAACTGCAAAATCCATATTAATCGCCCTGTTGTGGAAATTTTGTTATATTTGGGCAACAATGGCTAGATCATATTGTTAGTTTAGAGACTCAGTGTTTCAACGATGTATGACAACATGATGTACAGAGGTAATAAACAATTTAGGCTTCGCTTTAGAGATGGAAGGGATGCCCTTAAAAAGGAGGCACTCATGTTTAAGAGGTTTCAATAATAAATACATAAAAACATTGACCACTGATACCAATGTGGCTCTAATTGACATTCTACCACTAGATGTCACACTAAGCACACCTGCATTTCAGACCAAAACAAATGCTTTGTGGGCCACACACACACACACACACACACACACACACACACACACGCACACAAACACACGCACACACGCACACAAACACACAGAGTAATGTCATCTCTGCTCAGGAGCAATTACTCCCCAATATCTTCACACAGAAAGTAGTTGTATAGAGCGCTGTGAAACTAAACACAATGCAAAGACATGCATGCAACAGTAGGAGACATTTGAGCAGAGCTAGCGTCCACCCAACAGCTGGCGCAGGCCAATGTTTCAATCCTCCCAACACATGAATTAGAGGAATCTGATTCCGGGGCACCCGTCTAAGCCTAGGTCATAATGTAATTAGAGGGAAACATTGATAGGATTATCTGTATGCATTGCCAGAGCTTAATGCGTGTAACGTGCCAGTGACAGTTGGTTCAAAGAGCACATCCAGGGGCGGGGCCAGGCCAAGCAGGGATGCAGTGGGGGCATAATCCACAGGCTTGGATATCTATAACCACTGACTGATGTGACTGCCCTGGGCTTGATAACCCGTAGTGGCTGTCTCGTTACTGTACTGTAAGCGGGTTCAGTTGCATGAATGCAGTACATACTGAGGAACCCCCCGGTCTCACTGGACCATAGAACACATTAATCATGACAGCTACAGCAGCTGTTGAGCACGTAGATTGTAAGATGGTACAAAGTAGCATGTGAGAGGCCCAGGGTCCCAGAAGACCCTCCTTAAACATGCGCTCACGTACGCACACGCACAGCCGCGCATGCTCACTCAGGCACACGCGCACACACACACACACACACACACACACACACACACTCGCATTATGCATGCACGTACCCTCACACACACACATACACGCACATTAACACACACATGCGCACCTACATACACACACACACGCACACACACACAAACACGCACACATGCACACACACACACACACACACACACACACACACACACACACCTACACACTCCAGGCAGCGTACCTGCTGGCGGTACCCAGAGCAGTGATCCAGGCCTGGAAGATTCCAGAGTAGAAGGTGAAGGGGTTCTTCCTGGTCATGGAGAAGTATATGGCGGGGAGTATGATACCGCCGTGAATGATGAGGCCCACAATGACTGTCACCATGTACATGCCCAGCTGCCTAGCAACCACCTCCAGGTCCCCGATGCCAGCAATCTTCCCGCCGATCAGAGAAGCGATGCCCACGGGAGAGTACCTGCACATGAGTGGGTAGAGAAATGTGATGTTTATTTCAAGGGTGCTTTGATCTACATTTTACCGTAATTATGACATGATGAATTATGATTATATAACATGTTTTACTGTACGTCAACTGTCCAGTCAGTAGTCAGCGTCGTCTTAATGCTTCATCTTGTAACCTGGTTACAAATCCATTCAGAATACTCACAAGTACCTACAATACTACATTATGATCAATGCAAACATATTGCAAAATCTATGGAATTACTTTATGGCACAGAGACCAAAAGGTTATTATCTTACCCAATAGCTACAGATATGTGTCTTTCCTATTCTATACCTATCAGCATACACACACACACACCTACAGTACCTAATCTGAAGTATCTTAACAAACTCCACAGTGCACATAATGCACAGGAAGGGAGAAGGAGGGGAAGTTTGATTGACAGCACCTGGGGACTCGGGTATGGGTGTGTTTTCTGCTAGGATAATGTCAAACGCTGATGCGGGTGCTCAGGAAGACATTTAAGTGTGCAGTTCTGCTCTCCAGCCTCTATTCATTGTCAGTGGAGCATCTCTGGACCCTATACTCTTGAATTCCAGCGTCGGAACGCTTCCACAGATGGTTTCCTGCTGCACAATGAAGACATATGCTTGGACGAACTGAAGTGGCGTTAGCTTAGAAGGTTTGTTTGGTGTAACCATTGGCGTGTTAATTCATTATTGTCATTCTAACCTAAACCAGGGTTCATTGGCCCACCATCCCCCACCATTGCCAACAGCATGCGGACAAAACACACACGCACACACACACACACACACAGGCACACAACCTAACTAGTTTGCCACCCAACCCTCAAGGCTCTGTGGGTAATTTGTTGACTTCCTTGTCCTGTGTAACCTTGTCTGTCTGTTTACCCCCGGTCTGTTGTGCAACCTTGTGTCGTCATATTGCGTGCTTCTTGTCCTGACTGTGAAATGCATTCTGACTCCGTATATTAACATTTACTTCCGGAACTTTCAGTAGCACCGTAGTAATAGCAGTAGCGGTATTCCTACTATTGTATCAACATTTCCCCTCTAACACCTTCGTGTTGGGACGAGAAAGGCGGGACACGCACTTCCTCTACCCCCCGGGGTCAGCTGTCGGTGCGCTGGTCGCCCGACCGCGCGGCTGGCATTCGGTGACAGTTGTTTGTTGAAGCGGGGCGGCGTATAGGCTGTGATGGATGTGCTGCTGGTACGATATGCGCTATGTACACACTGGACTCAGTGTTTGGCCGGCCTCGTAGGCCCGTGAGTAATCTGTTTATACGATGTGAGTGATATGAACAAGGGCCTAATTCCTATGCTGCTCAGCTGCCCATCTCCGTGGCCCATGGAGAGTGTCGAGACAAACGCGTTGCTGTCTGTCCGTCTGTCCGCCCCCGCGCGGCGCCTCTCGCGGCCACAAGGGGCTCTCTTGTGTGTTAAAAGCCAGTGTCAAAAGTCAAGGCGTGTGCGTCCCCGCTTTGGAAAAGGCCACGGCGTCTCTCTTCCCCCCTGTGCCACCGGTTCTCATTGAATCTGCTTTGTGCTGCCACTGCTGCTGCTGCTGCTGCTAGTAGCAACCTCGGCTGCCAGCGGATACATTACGGCTGGGACCTTTGCCACCCCGGTGTCCCCCGGGAGCCCGCAGACCCCCGTCTCCAGCGCAAGCCTCCGCGGCTCCCCGGCATTCCTTGCACTCCTGCTAGCCCTCGGGAATCCCTCTCTATCTCTGCCTCACTTTCACTCTCTTTCCCTGTCTGTCTGTCTGTCTGTCTGTCTGTCTGTCTGTCTGTCTGTCTGTCTCCTGTCTCTATCTACTGTATCTATATACCAATATCCTATACATCTTTCTCTAATCCTGGCTTTTTCATTTTCTCTGTTCCTGACTAATCCTTCACCCCCCCCCCCCCCCCCCCTCTCTCTCTCATCTGTCCCTGTCCTTCATTCTCCCGCTCCACTACTGTATGTTGTCCTGTCTTCACTTGCCTACCCTTCCCCCCCCCCGACGTCGAGGGACATCCTCGCCGGCTGTCGGTGACCTCTGCGTTCGCTCGTGTGTGGTATCTCCAGAATGTCTTCGCACAACTGCAGCCTTGAGCTCATTGGAACAAAACACGAGACAGATGTGCATGCATGTTAAACCTCTATAGAACAAGCCCAAACATAGGCTTGTCTCACACACACACACATTGCAAAAGGAGGACGAGCGATAAGACACTGACCACATTATCATGGAGACCATCGTCATGATAATCTCATTGAGGATGTTGAAGAATTCACACATGACCTTTCCCCGCTCACCCATTCTGCCCATGCAAATTCCGAAGGTGATGAAGAAGCCGATCAAGCCTTGAGAAAACACACACAGCGATGAAACGCCACAATAAACTTAGCATGCAGAAACGTCATGCAAAAAATGACAAATGGACAGGAAATTACACCGACATTAAATCCACTGCAGTCTGTGAGACTACAGAGACACTGTATTCATCGTGTTTCCACTCACCAAGGACATTCATACCCCATTTATACTCCAGTTTCTTCTTGCTCACCAAGATAGGCTCGGTTTGGTTTGATGATATAACCGGAACCTTCTTAAGCACAGTCTGGACCTGAGGGAAGGGCAGAATTAAAGGTCTTTAAATCTGACCTGAGGAAAGGACAGAATTAAAGCCATGAGGACGAGAAATATGCACCTTTGTGTCTAAAAACTGCGTTGGATTATGTGCTGTATTGGTTACATTGTTGTTTAGAAAGCCGTCAATGTGTCTTTAGGCAGACGTTTTCATTATGTTTCATTGTGGTGGCTGACATTTGTTTGTCTGTGGTGTGAAGCAGAGCAGCACTTTCTATTATTTACTTCCAGCATATGGTTTATGAGCCAATTACAATACTAGCTACAAAAAAGCCTAAAAAGCCAAAAAGCCTGAGCATAAATGTTATCCTATGCTGCTTTAAAAATGACATGGAACGTAAGTAAAGACACTACTAATTTACAAAAAGTGACAAGTGATCAAATATTATATCCGTGTTGGGATGAAATAGTATATTAGGTTACTGTATTTAATGAAGCAATCATTATATAGAGGGAATCATGCTCATTGATAATGGTTGAGGTCTTGGTTGAGGTTGACCAAAGCCAGATGGTTTTGACGGAAAAATCTTACCCACATCAGGAAATGCTTTGAGCACTGTGCAGACCGCTACTCATTTGCGTGTTGAAGAGGAGGGCATAGTGTCAGAAAATGCCCTATTTAACTAAACATAAACCAGGATCACGCTTGAAGCCACATGTGAGTCAAGCTACAGTATAGCCTCATGCTTTTCTCTTGAGATGCTCATTTATAAATATTTACTAAATACCAAACTTATACTGGTTCTTTGGATGAAAACATCTGGCTCTGTGAATGTAGTATTGAAAACAAAGCCAGAACTACTTGAGTATTGCCTTGTATCACATACAGTATATTTAAATAAATATAAGAAAATTAAAAAGGAACCTTGATAGTAAATACAGCTACTGGTCTTTTTTACCTCAAAATAATTGTCCATAAATATGACGTAACGTAAATTATTTTATTGGGTCCAAAATTCCAATTTGTCTTTTTTCTGGTCTCATGGTTGTTAAGATAAAGTAGTGCTGCTTAAGCACCAATCAGTAGAAATGCTTTTCACTTTTACTAACAATTTGAACGTTATGTTAAACGATACAATGAATTTGTCTGAATCTAACAATTATTCTGAAAGGCAGACAGCCTACAGTTTAGACAAACTGGCAGACAAGCAGACATGTTAGCCCATGCTATACATCACCACATGACCCAATGCAACGGATAGCAGCAACACAGATATAAGGAGATTAGCAGCAGCAGGGGTTCTAACCCTCACCCTGAATAGAACAGGCAACTCTATTTTAAACTTTCTGATTCACATGCATGCAAGCATGGGGTTTAGACAAAATAATGAAAATGTTGCAGCATGATATTGTTAGGAACTGATTAGGTGGCAAACAAACATCAAATCTGTCACTATGTTTTGAAACTCACAGGTTATATCTATCATCCAACAGACCTCAAATATGAAGTCTACTGGTAATATTATTTGGAATACTTTTTATTTTACTTCACACTTGTAGCCTATACTATAGTGTAAATCCATTTGGGGTTCCAATGTGTGTTACAACATGATCTGTTTAGACTGTGGTAAAAAAAAAATGTTGGTAGCTCTTGCTTGACTTAATAGATCTTGCATATTGTAGGTTTAAGTTCAGCAAATGGCTAATTCGCTCTGTAACCGTCCTATAAGCAATAACTAAGTGACATCTCATCTGGAATTTACTATACTTGTGTATATGTGCCCAAAATGTGTGTGTGTGTGTGTGTGTGCGTGTGAGGGAGAGAGATCAACAGATAGACAGACAGACAGACACAGCAGGTCAGTACCTGCTGGAAGCAGGCCTGCACCAGGTTCTCGGGGAACAGGTTTCTAATCAGGTCCAGCAAAGCATCCATGCTGCTGACTTCCTGGCTCTTCGGGGCTGAGGAGGCGGCCATGTTCTTCCTGAGTTTGGGATTCCCCGGGTGGATCCCGATGACCAGGATGACCCCCAGCACGGCAGCGATCACTGTGGTCGACATGTAGTACACCATTGCTCTGCTGCCCATCCTCCCACTGGAGCGAGCGTCCAGGCCGGCTAGTCCTGCAGGAAGCATGCACAGAGGTCAAGGGTCAGGCCTGCTACTCCATAGGATATCTATACTGTAGGGCAGGGGTTCCCAGACTTGTTCGCACCAAGACACACCCAGAGAGGACTATTCTATTTGGAGATGCACCAAACACCAAGTACTGGTACATTTTCAAAAAATTGCATAGAAATATATAATTTAGTTTTTGTATTTTAAGGCAAAGTGGTTATAAAATATAAAAAGTTAAAAGTATTTTCTGTCTCTAAAAACTATCTGGATTCTTTCCTACTCTGGGGGTCAGCTCTTATAGGACTGTTAGCAATAGGATTTAATGATATGTTACTGTATATTTGATAATGAATATGTTGATAATGAATGTTGTTTGCTTACTATTACACTTTGGTCACACAGCCATACCCTACAGGAATTCCTTTGACCACCACATCATCTTCATCTTTCTCCTCCTGCTGCTTGACCTCTGTGACCTGGATCACCTGCCAGCTCCATGTTACAGTACCACTCACTATGTGTGGTAGGTGGAGACTACTCATTTTAATACTGCAAATACTTTTAGGGCAACGTGGTTTTAATAAAAACTGTAATGAAATATTACATTCCTGGATTGTAGTTGGTTCATGTTCCACTGCAATTGGTGTCAATGGATCTCTTTATCCTGAAATGTTTATGATCTAAACCTGAAATATGATTTGTCAATTTCTATAATACAATGCTTTACTGTAAGAATAATGCAGCAGTTACTTATCATTCTATGATTTTCTATGATGATTTCATGAGCAGTTTTATCAATTGATAGTTAGATCATTGTAATGAAATGAATAGATGGGCATCTCAAATGTAATATTTCAATTTTCTTGTGAAATGTAATGTAATACATACAGTATATACAGTATGTTAAGTTGTGTCATATTGAACAGGTGATCTGAGTTCAATTAACAAACTAACTTAGGTTTGAGTTGTGAAACATTTGCAGTTGTGATTTTTGTATCTTGTTTTGAAAAATGACACCAAGGCTATGAATGTTGGTGCAAAGTGGTTAAAAAAACAGTAAACTAATCATCAGAGAGCTTTGGCTAATGGTATTGCTAGAGAGAGCGGGATTGTGTGTGTGTGTGTGTGTGTGTGTGTGTGTGTGTGTGTGTGTGTGTGAGCGCGTGTGGGTGTGGTGTCATACCTGTGATAAGACTGGAGATGATGAGGGGCAAGATAAGCATTTTCAGCATTCTCATCAGAATGTCTCCGGGGAACGACACCATGGTGAGGGCATTGATGTCAGTGACCCCGATGTAGCGCAGGAACATGCCAACCCCTACCCCCAGGACCACACCTGGGACCAGAGAACAGAGGGGACTCCATGAGTCCACACGCAAAGTGTTTATAGAGGCTCACCATTGGTCTGCTAAAGAGAAATACAAGAACTAATACAACCATGTAGCTATGTTTTCTTTTTTTAATGAACGTCAGCCTGTTTTGATGTTTACAAAAACAAATGAGAACAAAATTCAACATTGTTGCTTTGGATTAGCTAAATAATAAAGAAAGTGAATTTTGGGAGTAGAGCTAGCTAACATTATAACAAGTTAGGCTCACCCTAGTGGTCTAGCAAGCCTGTAATTGAGCTAATTCTGTGCTTCACGCCACATTGACATACCCAGGACAGTGAGACCCAGTAGCAGGTTATGGGTGTTACGGCTGCAATGGCCGGCATCCTTGTACATAACCTCTGTATTGTCATCTCGCTGACTCTCTTCTTTCTCCTTTTTCTTGTTGGACTGGTTGGCTACAGGCGGATTTGTCATACTGCCTGTAGTGACATATAGGGAGAGGTGGCATTAATATAGAAATGATGGCTAAGGCTATGGGGGAAATGATAGTGGACTGTAACCAGCATTTAGCTTAGCATAGCCTACTATAGCTAACTAGCTACTGCACCAATGAAGTTGTATTATAATCTTCTTATTTTCTTCTATACTGTTACCAGCAGCTCCTGAGCTCCAAAACTTGGCACATCACTCTCTGGGTGCATACCCCAGCATCAGGGGGGGAGAGAGTCATGGGAACATACTATGTATACAGTAGGCCTTTATCCTGTTGATCAAGGGTTAATCGTCAGGAAAACAATACAGCTGTGTTAACAGTAAACTACTTTGGTGCACTTATTAAGCAAAGTGTATAAAATTGTGCTTTACATTTTAGATATTTTATTTTAGATATATATATTAGATATTATATGGGCTTAAGAGGGTGCTATGTTATTGCTTAACAGTGAACAGGACAGGAGAAAGTAGTGGAGCCAGCAGTGGAGTTAAACAGAGCACAATGCAAAATGGTTTTACTGTATTTAATATAAATGTGCAAATCAATAGTAAAGCATATGATAAAGAAATGTAGTTCTACAAACATGTTTTTCATTACTATAATCAATTGGCCCTATGTTACATTAAAATTAGCTGGAGCGCAAGATTTATTGATAAGCTTGATTTTTAGGACTATAACACCAATAATGGTGATATGTGTATAATATATATAAAGAGATTCGTTTAATTCAGTGACTATATTGTTTTCAAAAGTTGTACTTTGCACACTGATAACTAAAAAACCAACATAATAGTATCATCTACATGACAAGAGTTTCTTTTTTTAGACACAGCAATATTTGTAATAACCAATTACCACAGAAACAGATGCAGGGCCCCTTAAAGCAATCTTGTGAAGCATATTGTGTAGAAAACATTTAGCCTATGTGTTACCATACTAACCAAATGGACTAAAGAGTTACATTTTATAATATATTACAGGCAAATATGAGGAAAGGGGAGTGTCAAATATATTTAGAAACTGCTTGTGCATAATAACAAATGTCAAAAGAAGAGTGCACACTATGGGTCTGACCATCTCTGGTTTGAGAACCTGAGAATCATGCACTGCTCTGCTTTGCTCTGCTCATAGATGATGTGGCTGTGGGAAATATGCAGGGAAGAATAATTGCTGTGGCGTCAGGTTATGTCAAATGTTAAGTGTTAAAACTGGCCAATCCAACAAGCATTGAGAAATGACTCACAAAGCAGCAACAAAGTGTACACAATAAGACAAAGCCGTGCAGTTGTGCAAGCAATTACAGATACTCTTCCTCCCAGCTGAGACAACCAGCTGAAGCATATGCAGTTAGTCTGGTCATTCTGTGGGCATGTCCATTGTACAATACTATGAGAGCGCTAACCCTCCGCCAGATGAAGACATAGATCCCAGATAAACACATCTGGCGAGGAGAGTAGCCAAGCCAAGCTCCTGTCAGACGTAAAATTGTCAGGTTTACTAACAGAGTGACTCGGAAAGACAATTGCAATCAGACGTGATTATAATCTATCAGCAGTGTTTTCCACAGGAGTGAGAATACGCTTGAACAAGAAGGCGCTCTCTGTGGACAACCGTTCCCCTGTTGCTCTCGCCATCTGACTGACTGACTACAAGTCTATAAATCAGCCGTGTTGATGGACAGATGAGGATGATCAGAAACCGCACTTTCCATCCAGCCTCCATCACTTAGATATTATCCTCACTGTATGGACAGGGCAGGTGTGGGAGGGGCTCCATTATTACTGTCTTGTTAAATCCCATTTCCAATCTTAGTGTCTCTCTTAACATGAGCAATGTTTGCAAACACCAGGGATGGCCCTAATGGGAGAGTGAGAAAGATTGCCAGCAGGGGGGCTCTTCAGTTCAACATGATTCAAGCTGCATGCAGTGAATGCACACCAAAGCTATGAATGCCACGTAAAGGTCATGGATGTTCCAGTGTGTAACAGCTGTGACTCAAATATTAGGAGAAATGGCTGCATGTTTACAATAATGACAAAAAATATGGACATTTCCGTTGTTTGTTTAATCCAACTATTCAACATGATGATTCATTCATATTTTAAGGAATAGTAACATTCTAAGTTTTAAATCTAAGTTTAAATGCACACAGTTCTAATCTACAAAGAAACAACCTTTATCATATCTAATAAAAAAGGTAGAATCTAATAGTAGTTTAACAAAACTATGATACATTCTGGTATTCAAGCAATTCCACCAATGGTCACACAAAACAACTGTAGCCTTCATGTAATTTTAGATACAATATCGGAATTCAACTCTCAGTGAGGCTTAATGTTTTTAGCCTCAAATAATTAAATTACTTACATCCTGTCAGACAGCAGGTGAAGATTTTTTGTATATTGTATTGTTTTAACTCATTTTGAATTGTTTTTAATGACGTAGTGTGAAGCACTTTGTGTTACATGCATTTGTATGAAAAGTGCTATATAAATAAAGATTGATTGATTGATTGATGCACGCACACACACACAAACACACGCACACAGAACCCTAATCTTATATTTCTGATCATTTGTCACTGTCTCAGCAAAATCACATGTTTTGGTCAGTATATTGCTGTAATTTAAACAAAATTGGAGAGAACTAAAGGAGACAGAGGGTGACACATACACAAAGAGACAGCCCTGACAAAGGCTCTATTCTAGGCCAGTGATAAACTCCATGTGGCCTCTGAGCCAGAGAACTCAAAATAACTTTTGAGTTTCTCATTTCTCATTTCATACACCAGGAAGCATTGTGTTATGTCTTAACTGTACAGATTACATCTCTGCATCTATTCAACATAACACAGCAAAATAGCTCAAGGGTATACCGTCGTTTGAAACAGACACCTTTAAACAGATCCAGGGGTTTGCAGCAACAAGACAGCTATTACATCTCGACCAGGCTGAGCGGGACGTGGGGCATCCCCTTTGAAGGGGAGCAGGTTCCCTGCAGGAGCTTTGTAAATAAATGCTACTGACAGGAGTGAAAGAGTAAAGGATGAGAGGAACTTCAAAGACTGAGTGGCTCAAATGAAAAGAAAACATGGTAATCGTCACTGCCGTTAAGCGTAGCGGTGGCCTATGTTGTTAAAAAACAGCAGCCAAACAGGAAATCTCCCACAGCCGCGTTCAAAGCAATCCCAATGAGATAAACATCAGATTCATGGAGATAAACACGCTAGTAAACAAACAGGTTGATGGAAAACCTGTTAGGCATGCAGCACATACACAAAAAGCACATTTAAATACACAACACCGACTAAAGCAATCTACGATGAACATCAAATTGTACTTTCATAAATGACCCAACACATTTTTTACTTAGTAGTCATGATTGTCAGGAACAGAGGTGATTACTGAATAGCTTTCACTCAAGCATGTGCCTACCACAGTGGCTACCTCACTCTGTTATCATTCTGATCTCTGAGGGATACTGTATGTAGCTTCTCGGACACACTGGTCCTGGGCTGCAGCCTGTCTGTGATGTTCCTTAATCCCTAATGGTCTTCACTGGACAGTGTTTTTATAGCTGTGGCTGGTATACACTTGAGTTATGTTCACACTCTGGTCTGTACTAATTAGGAAATTCAAACTAATTAAAGGCAGGGTTAGTCATTCTCAAGAACACTTGCAAACATTGAGTTCAAATCAAAATAAACTAACTCAGAAGCTCCGCCCCACACATTGAAACGCATTGCAAAGCTAAGCGTCGTTGTTGTGAGCGCTGTTCGCCACTTTGTTTACGTTCCTATTTACAGAGCCAGGGATCCAGTAAGGATTCTGGTTTTCAGCATACACAGAGAACGGTAAGCAAGCAAAATGCAAGAAGATATTTGGTGAATTTGACAAAAAGTGTATTATCTTACAATTGTCTTGCAATAGCTGACTATAAGTGTAGGCCTGCCTTGTTATTATTACACCAATCTGTATATTTTCTGTTATTAATAAATTATTATTAGGAAAATGCACTCAAAAAAATAATATCATTGCTGCCTATAGCCTACATATATGTAGAATATTAAACTATATCTGGGTTTAGGAGGAATTAATCGGTGTGTTTGCAGGTTGGTGCGTTTACACGTGCGTGTGTGTGTGTGTGTGTGTGTGTATGTGTGTGTGTTTCATCAGATTACTTCCAGTGGTTGATTGTTTGGTGTGAGCTTTGATACAGAATGGAACTGTAATCCCATAACACCCCTCTGTCCTCTGAGTGACAGGCAGGGCATTGAGACAAAAAGCGTTTTGTTAAATGTTATCAAGGCACACACACACACACACACACACACACACATGCATTAATATGCATGTATATCTCATATACATATGAGATATACATGCATACTGAGTGTATATCATATCTCTGTACATGTGCACACAAACCTAAGCGTAATTGCGTGTCGCCCATGAGGACATTGAGGCTACTGTAGAGACGATAGTAAATACATGCGACTACACACACACACACACACGCTACACAACATGAGACGGAAATTGGACCTGCATATGTGTGACACACGTGTGAAGCGTGTGACTTTAGCAACTGCAGAAAATAAACTGGATACCCGTTACTGGATGCCGCCTGTGGAAGTCTGTCAGCAAGATAGCGAGACTGTCCTGAACAGCAGGAGTCAACCAGCGATTTGAGAAGCACGGCCGTGCAATGCTAATCAATGCTAATCAATGCTAATCAATGCTTCACAGTGCTTCACAATGCTTCACAATGCTTCACAGTGCTTCACAATGCTTCACAAGGCTTCACAGTACTTCACAATGCTTCACAGTGCTTCACAGTGCTTCACAATGCTTCACAGTGTTTCACAGTGCTTCACAATGCTTCACAATGCTTCACAGTACTTCACAATGCTTCACAATGCTTCACAGTGCTTCACAGTGCTTCACAATGCTTCACAGTAATTCACAGTGCTTCACAGTGCTTAATGGGTTTTGATAACATTTTGACAAGATTGTCAATGGCTCACAAACGAGTGAACCCAAGTGAGGTTGTGTCTGTCTAATGTGCATGTACAGTATGTGTGTGTGTATACACACGCCCCATGCCCTTCACTAGGGATATTATCTCAGTGTATTAATCTGTTATTTGAATTCCTTATGTCACATCTGCACTCATCTAAAACATTCAGATATGTATACAACCTCTCTCTCTCTCTCTCTCTCTCTCTCTCTCTCTCTCTCTCTCTCTCTCTCTCTCTCTCTCTCTCTCTCTCTCTCTCTGTCTGTGTGTGTGTTTCCTGTTTGTTTTCTCTTTTTGATCTGCTGGTCCAGGTCTGCTAATATCAAAACTCCATCAGGACTCGATTTCACACAGACCACTCCACTATAGAGTGAATCCAGCCTCTCATTTGGCCAACAGACATTTGGGAAAGCTTTCTGTTGTAAAGTCTGTCTGATATTTTTTCCGACAGCCGGCACAAACACACACACACATACATACGCACGCACACAGTGACACAATGTAAACTGTCAAATATTCCAAACACAACAGAATGCAGCAAACAAAAGATTGTAGCAAAGCCGCTGTCACCATGCTACCTAAAATATATGAATAAATCAAATAAAATCCCTACAGAAACAGTTATAGCATGAATAAGAACAGTGACTGAGGTGACCAAAGAGAAAAAAACAATCTGAACCAAACCAAGCCCCTGGTGGCAGAGAGAGAGAGAGAGAGAGAGAGAGAGAGAGAGAGAGAGAGAGAGAGAGAGAGAGAGAGGATGCCCACCGCACTTACTTGCTGTGTGTCGCCGTCTTCCACCCGACAAGAGCGATGCGCCAGGAGGACCGATGGGCGAGGAGAGGGCTGTGTTGGAGGAAGAGGAGGAAGAGGAGGGGAAGGGAGGCAAAGTCTTTGCGTCATCTGAGAAAATGTGCAGATTAGCGCAACAGCTTGGCCATCCAAGGGCCCTCAACCCCCCCCCCCCTCTCCATTAGAGAAGCCTGTGTGTATTTCTGAGGGTTTCTGTGAAAAAAATCCTCTAAGAGAGTTAAGGGGATATAAGGAGATATTTGAGCTATGAGGCTTACATCAGTGTGTTTTTGTATGAGTGTGTGTGTGTGTGTGGGAGGGGGGGGGGAGCTTACATACTACAAATAAGACAAGCAGTGTTGCTGCCTGGTTATCAACACAGATGGGGAAGGGACGAGGGGGTTATCCTCCCCACCACAAGAGGGAGCAATGGCTCCGTTCTGGACCGAGGCGCCTCTTTTGAGGATCATTTGACAGACATGTCAGTATCAGTGTGTGATGATGGCACACTTATAGACACACGTGCACACACACGCACACACAGACAAACAGACACAGACAGACACACACACACACACACACACAGACAAACAGACACAGGCAGACAGACAGACACACACACACACACACACACAGACAGCACACACACACACTCACACAGACAGACAGACAGGCAGACAGAGCGTCCCACAGGGGAGACAGATGGGAAGGGTACGAGGGGAAGAGGGCGGGGCACACAGAGCCCCCCATCCCCCTCCCCTCCCCCCCTCCATTGTTCACTAGGTGTTCGGTAAGGCTATCCTCTGCTAATTGCCGGAGCGGTTCAAACACAAAGTCTGCCTCGGAAACCCAATCCCGCAAGGGGTGTCGTACAGTTAGCAAACTTTACAACGTGCTGGCTACAACAGACAGGCCTTTGGAAGTAGGTGACAGATGAGAGACGGTCGAGTGGCGTCAAGACGGCGGCACAACAGGAGGTCCATGTCCACAGAAAGAGAAGATGTGGTCAAGGCGCACAGAGGCACCCTGGGTAAACAGACCCTGCACTTTGTAGGCTAGGGCTCTGACTAGCAAGCATCCGGTGGTTGCAATGAATCCCTCTCCCAGCGAATGAAAGTGGAACCTGCTTTAAGTAGATTGAGGAGGGTAACCCGATGCTTTGCCAGGGCAGATAAGCGGGGCAAAGGAATGGGTGCGGGTGGGGAAGGGGGGGGGGGGGGGGGGGGGGGGGGGGGGGGGGGCGTTTG
>JAODLL010072358.1:0-16511 GCA_026546735.1 Forbesichthys agassizii | reverse complement strand
GTGAGGGCGTGAGGCACTGGGGATGTGGTCCGTCCCCCCGGTCGTCCTACCCCGGCGAGACCAGCGAAACGTTACAACAGTCAGGAACTAAACTGTTATTAACTTAATTTATCTTAAATATCATTCAAACACTGTTTGTCTATAGCCATCATAATTCCATGTCAGGTGTATATTATTCAAATATTTGAGCTACTACTTCAAAATTTGAATGCAATAGTATACAATTGCTTTTTTTGAAGTGAAAAGCGGAGAAAACAGTCCCAGACGACACTAAATTGACCTCTATACTGGATGTCCTGTACACTGGCTCCACTCTGCATTTGTGGTTGACTGCAGTTCTCTAGTTCAGTCCAGTGCTTCTGACAGCTGCACATGCCCCTCACTGTATAGAGGCACGACCAGCTGCGGTCCAAACACTCATCTCCAGCCAACAGCTGACATTCTTCCCGTCTTATTCCTTCAATCACTTTCTCTCAAATACACACCCTAAGACTTGAGGGGACGTACGCATACCACACCACTATGAGGCTTTTCTTTATGCAAGAGCACATGAGAAAAAAACACATTAATTGGCGCCTGCACACACACACACACACACACACACACACACACACACACCGTCAATTCTAAATGCAAGAGTCCTGTGACCAATTTCATTTCCATAATGACTCTATGGGCTGGCACAGGAGTACACCAGGCCGGTTTGGAGAACATCTGCAAAACCCGTTTTCCACAAACACCACGTGTCAGAATTCTAAATACAGTAGCAAAGACTAGCGCACACTTGGAAATAGAAGTACAGATATGTACTTAAAAGGGATAATGCTTGTTGCTAAGAGTTAACAGTTTGATAGACTCGTGAGACAAAAGCATTTACTGTAGAGAAAAATCAGGCCAACCAACAGCTAGTTCGTTTTCCCAAGATGACGACATCAGCGTACGTTGTACGTTTCGGTTGCAGTGCTCTAGCTGATTTTTAACAGTTTCATGGGGTGAGATAAAGGTAGGCAATCCAATCGTATATAAGGACATTTTGATTGAAATGCATTAGCACCACTTTTATGACATGCTTCTGAATTTAGGGGTTCCAGAATGATATTCACAAAATACTGTAGTCAAACTGTACTCGCGAGATCAGGAGAGAGACGAGAGAAAGGAGCACACACTGGCCCTGGCTACCTTAACAGTATTTGCTACACCAAACACTGCTCCACGTACCCCAGCTCTGCCAGCGGGCGCACACACTATCCAACACCCGCAAACAGAGCTCCATGGCTGGTACTAGCTTCCATTTACTTATTTGCAAACCAATGTTCTTAAAGGTAGGTGAATGTGCTGGTCCATTGTTCTGGCGTATTTCATGGAAATGACTGTCAAGCCATACCATATCAGTCCTAAAAAAAAGCTGATTTACAATTGAAACCCACTGACACTTTCAACAATGCAAGAAGGTTTGAAAGATATAAAGGCAACAATGTTTTGGTTTTGGTTTTGGTTTCAGAAGACATGGGGACAAATTGGCAATAACACCAGGATGGGAAACTTCCTATAAAACATTTAGGATGTTGGTTAATGAGTGCAGAGGAGTTTTTCCAAGTTCTCAAAAGTTAGGTAAACATAAACCTTCTGGAATTCCCCAAAATCTCCTTCTTTTGCTCTCAGTTTATGACACTTACTTTCTTTTATTTCTATCGCATGCCAGCTATGTTTGCCAGCTTTTGAGGGTCGGGGTGAACTCCATTCCACAACAACTCTGATTGCTAGTGTAGAGCGACTGGCATGTGCCTTGTTTTGGCTACAGACAAAATGTTTCTATTCACCTTTTCTCATGATTAATATCGCCTTTAACCTTTCCTGTTTCACAGGCATTTCTTCCAATGATTGAGGAAAAACACACAAGTGAAATATTGTTTTCTTAAAAACCTGAGAAATAAGTGGAAACTGTCATTTTGCCAAGTAGGCATTTTCCATCTTAGAGTACTTTAGCTTCACTCCTGATCTAAAAATAATATTAGATAACTTAGCTGATGCTTTTTTCCAAGGAATTCTTGTTTAGGGAGTCTTACAGGTAGGCCAGGTATAATGTTATTGAGACACTATTCTCACTATTGCAAAGCATTCACCCATCTGCTCATTATAAATAATCATGGTTCTACGCAATTGAGCTCACCACACCTTATTGTTTTATTAATCTTCCGCTTCATCGCATTTTATGTACATATACTGTATATAATCTTTTTCTGCCTGAAACTAAGAGCCAGATGTTGGCTTGCTGGGGTTATTTTATTACAAATTGAGGAGTTTATACCTTTAGACTAATAGGTGTGTATTTCACCTGAACCTGTGTACTTAGTGAAAGTACTATCCATGAAAGATAATACTTTTTTTAAGGCATTATTGACTGACAAAAGATAATTGTCCTATTTCCTTATGAGACAGTTTTACTGTCGGTGTTCTTATTTACAAAGGAAAAGTCTCAATGGTGCAGGTCTTTGATTATGTTTAAGCCCTTGGAAGGCATACTTTATTATACAGAAGAATACGACAGAATGGCTTTGAAACATTGACACAGTAGGCATAGTCTTAACACGCCTCTGTTTTTAAGAAGAACTGAGACGGTTAGATGGACAGATAAAGATATTCAAACTGGGAAAGAGTGATAAAACAGTAGGACAGCGATAAGAGAGGCGACCTGACTTGACTGCAACAGGCAGCGAAGATAAAGCAATCCAGGTTTGTTTTCCCCACTGCATGTAGGCCTACTCCATAGGTCCAAGTGATATCAACACATGGCAGCAAATGATATAGTCTACAACTCACAGATCTCATTTGGCTCACAGCCTTAATCAGCTCAGCACTGCTTGTGCTTGACCCGTTTAGGATGACTCGAGCAAGCTTTGACATATTCATAGGACTATGCCCCTTACAACGACATCCACTGTTTTGACATGGTCTCTACAAGATATCAACAACAAATACACCCTCATGTTCAATACACTTACATGTGGAGTAACACCTATTGTGCACACACAAAACAAAGAATATACATTTGACATAGCAGGACCATCTCTGCTTGTAAACACACTGACAGTAGAGAGGATAACTACGACAACACCAACAAGGCTGTACGTGCAAAAACGGCACCCATGGGCATACATGCAAAATTGTCTTCTAATCTCTGGCTAAATGTTTACAAAGGAAATTGAGATTCTAGTATGCGCATGTGTGTGAGCACTCCATCTCCCCTGACAGACCAGTTGATCTTGCAGTAAATATGGACATATGGCCAACCTCCATGGAGAGAGAGAGAGAGGGAGCGAGAAACAGAGAGAGAGATACAGAGACAGACAGAGAGAGAGAGACAGAGAGAGACCAATAATTTGGCTTTTGATTTCTGCTGCAGAACCTCGTCAGATTTTGGTATCCATGTAGATCTGCCATTGTTTTTAAAACCTGTGCTACCCTTTATAACATATGACTGATTTGTGATTAGTATATGCAGGTATGTTGTTTCTGCATAACTCATGGGAAACATATTATAATAAAAAGTATTTAGTAAAACTGTTATCTGCATGCATTAAGTCATACACTCACTGTCATGTAATATAAACAATGACATGAGCACTGCTCTTGACTGTATACTGCATGTAAACATTCTAAATGCCCTGTGTGTGTACACAGTAATTGGCTAAAAGCCCATTCGCTGACACTCCTGACTTTAGACCTTGGCCCACCCAAACTATCACCCACCCAGATTAACGAAACAGCTCCACCCAGTCTAGCCACTATTTAGTTGTTATGTGTGGTATATACAGTATATTTACATACATGCTTTATAAACTAATGTAGATTACAGTAATTGTGCATACATTTTGTAGTTCTTATTAGTCATATTAATAAACCTTACTATTAGTAATATAACTAAGGCATGACACGTATATTTTCAAATAAAACGTATTGCCTACATTATAGTGTAACTGTTATTTATTGTAAAATATAATATTTACACTAAACTACTGTATAAATAAGAGACCACTGCATATTGTTTAAAATGTAATACTATATATATATACTGTAAACGTAAACAATATAACATAAATATTAAAACTATATAAATGTAAAAATACATATATTACATGTAAATAAAATAAAATGTATAATAGTATAAATCAGAGAAACTGCTGGTGGTCTCGATTTCTTTTTCTGTGGCTATGTACTGTAAGGTTTATTATGCAGCATCAAATTTCCTAGAATACATATTAACCTACAGTAGCCTACTATATGTCTGAACAAATATACTGTAATAAACCATAAAGAGCTGAAAGAGCTGAAAACATACAATATGTATTACAGTATGTACAGTATTCTGTTATATCCTGCCCATTGAGATAACTTTGTAGTTGTGGGCCACACTGTACTCTACAGTACTAACATGGATGAACATACTGCTGTCTTAATGTGGGTATAACCATGATCTTTGTGAACCCACCCTAAATAATATGTTATTTACAATGCTAAGGGCACTCATATTTTACATGGGTACGAGTTAATCCTGCAAACATCAGAGATAATGCTACACTAGTCAAAAGCGAAACAGTAAAGCAGAGGCCTATACCCTGACACACCCATCACTTCCCACACTTTAAATGTGTTTTATTGAGCTGTTGCTGAATGAACTAGGTCCCAGGAGGAGCAAAAGGCCTTGGGAGACCTCACAATCTCCAATCCGTCTCTTAAAGGTTCTCTGGGAGATATATTGATTATTTGAATCTTGTTAACGGGGTTAACACTGTCTGAAGCACAATTACAACTATTATTGCAATCACAGTGTGATGGTGTGGTCCAAGATTCCACACTGCCTCTATATTTCTCTTTGTTTCTTTCCCTGTAAAGGGAATGTGATATCATCAAGACATTTGAGATTTCGTGCCTTATTACCTTTTCTTTCAGACAGGTTTGCCACGATTTGCAGTCTTAAAGCTGCAATTTTATAGTCTAAAATATTAATTAAAGGAATAATATACATGCTTTTTACTGTGTCATGTCAATGTGTTTTAAGGAAACTTAAGTGTAAGTATTTTGAGAATAATTGAATTACTTTGAAAATGAACAGATCTTATTAGTGGACTCAAACCTCCATGGTATACTTTGATGTTATTTTATGTGTTTGGATGAAGTACAGTGACACTTAAGAGAAAGCGACGGCCTTGACTAAAAGTGAGTTCATTTAGCTGTTAGATCAATGTACCAGATGGTCCCCTGTAAGAAAATTATGAATGAAAATAGAATACACTGACACAAAGAGCATACAGAGAATGCTTTGCCTCAATAATGTCAAAATAAGAAGATGATCCAAACACCTGCTTACACAAAGCTGGACATAAGCCACATTTTGGATTATCCATCCAGGATTTGGCAAATGAACTACCACCACAGCACAACATTGATTGACAGGCTAAATAAATCTAATCCTTGCAGGTTAAGATATCACTTGTGGTTTCTCTGAAGAATCCCTCTAAATAAAAAGTATCTAAACATTTTGAAATAAAACCCTCAGTAAAATGTAATTAAAAATTTAAAAAAGTTTATTTGACATTTAGAATACACCATGTGGAAGCCTTTTAGAGATCACTTCTAGAAGTTTTAGGAAATCCAGCAACATGTTCAGAATAACTTTTTAATAGCAGTCTCTAAATGCTACTGCGTAATGCATGTATAATATGGATATTAAACATATTCCTTCATGTATGGGTGCACTGTACACAGTAAAATCTGATGCATATAGGGTAGACAGCCATGTTCCTATTTTGACTGAAGTGGAAGTGAAAGAAATAATTCATCGATTTTTCTTCCTACTGGCTACAGAGAAGGGCACAGCATACAAACACAGACCGGTACTCAGTGAATGGCATCTGCATTTACATTTTGCTGTATTTATGATGTGAATTGCTTGAATGTCTAAAAGTAAATATTTATATACAGTAAATTGAAGTGAATCAGATTGCACTTTGATTAAGACATACTGTACATTATTTGTACATTTCCAAATATTACAAAATGTTAAATTTAGCTTATTTTTTATAAATAAATATTGATCTTCATTGGTATGCCAGATATACTGTACATTTCAATTCATGAGAAACCAAATACCTTAAACATTTCTCTCATCAGATCCATTCAAATCATTTTCATGGTACACTTCAGTCATAGGCTTATGATCAGTGACCTGCTGTCATCTTTGACAATACATAGTAAACAGATTTCTGGCTCTGGAGCCATTTAAGCATCAATGAACAAAAAACAATATCAGACACACAAACAGAGACATTTTTCTATAGAATGGTGTAAACTGATTGGGGACCTGTGCCATGGTGTGTTATCTTTGTGTGAATACAAAGTTTGTGCTTGAGATGACAACAGTAGAATAATACACGTATTGCTTTGCATGCTGTCCTCTATTCGTATATTAATATTAATATAACAGTCATACAGCCAACAATGTGATTGTGGGTTGATATTTTTAAATACAAAAAGTGTTAGACTGGAAGAATGTATGTAATGTGTGAAATTTCACAGTATCAGTAAGGCTCTCTTTCCGATGTGCTGAATAGTTAACAGTTAACAGAAGCCTACACACGCACACATACACACACGTGCACACACACACACACACACAAACACTTAGTACCTTTGCACAAGGAACATGACAAAGTTGCTCCCCATCATCACTATTTCCACATTGATATTATTGCTCGTATACAAGTTGTAAAACCAATAATGACTTGTCCTGACTTGCAGGCAGCACACATTAACAAAACAAAACATAATACTTCCATACTACTACCTCATTTTCTAAATATGAGATGAACCACAAAATAAATGTATATCCTTATATAAGGCAGCATAAAACAAATATGTACTTCTAGGCTTTCATTCTCTACATACGTATAAACGTATGTATGACTGCATACAAAGAGACAAGTAGGTACTAATATACGTATATATGTGTGTGTGTGTGTATAGCAAGGAGCCCTATAGGAAAGTTCAATAAATACAATCCGTAGTCCACAGAGAAATAACCCTCCACTTATTCCAGTTGAGCTGCCATCTTTGCCCGTGCATTCCAATTACACGCTGGAGGAGGCGTGGCCTGTGTCCCTCGCCTGTCTGAGGCCGTAGAGCCACTTGATCACCCTGGCGTTGCGTTCGATGACGGAGATGCCGTACGGCACTCGGTGGCCTCCCGCCCTGCCTGGCCCCTCCCTCTCCTCCTCCTCCTCCTCATCCACCTCCTCATCCCCCTCCCGTGCCCCGCCCTCTGAGCTGGGCGTGCTGACACTCCTCATCTTGGACACGGACACGATGTCCGAGTTGGCGCGGCCCAAGCGCTCTGGGCCACCCAGGCCGGCCACCTCGGCCGGGTCCAGGCCGCAGTAGTTGAAGAAGCGCTCCAGGTCGGCGGTGGCGCGCGAGTACCGGTCGCTCAGGTCCGACTTGGAGCGATGCAGCGCCGGGTGCTTTCCCGCCCTGGAGCCCCGCGAGCTGGCGCCTGACAGCCGGGTAGCGGCGGGCGATGGCGGCGGCATGGCAGCCGGGGGCGAGGGGAGCCCCAGGGGGGCTTGTGGTTGGGCCACCTGCCGGGGCTTGGCATAGGGCCGGGGAGGGGGGGCCTCGGCGTGAGGACGCACGTCCACCCGGCGCACCGTCAGCGCGCTGGGTGAGGAGCCGTAGGGGGGGGAGCGGGCCGGCACCGGGGGCGGCCTGCGGGACGAGAGAGGAGAGGAGGGGGAACGCGCGTTGTGGATCAGGTTGTTGAGGACCTCCAGGTTCAGGTCCCGCCCCCCGTTGTTGTTGTTCTCGGCGTCGGCCGGTCGCCGCGGCACCTTGCGGGCGGGGGGCGTGGCTATGTGACACTGATGCAGCATGGCCGCGGACAGCAGGGGCTTGCGGATGACGGGGGCCTGCCGCGTCAGCGCCACCTGCTGGCTCTTGACGTACTTGGCCTTGTCGGCCTCCAGCCGCTCCACGGCGCTGAGCCGCTGGGCCGGCCCGGGCGGGGCCGGGCGGCGGAAGTACTCGGGGCCCTTGTTGAGGATGCGGAAGGGCATGGCCAGGCGGCCGTCAGATGGCCTCAGCGTCTCCACTGGCATGCTGTTCCTCTGCGGACACACAGGACAAACCACACAGCGAGGTGAGCGAGGCTGGAGAGAGACAAAAGCTCCTCTCTATGCCTTAGAGCCATTGCTTCCTCAGAATCTCCTCCCCCCCCATATTGGAAACACATTGCCAAGGCTGGGCTAGTGTTGTTATTGTTATTGCTATTTTTTTCAGCACACACACAGTTAGCTAGTGAAGGGATACTGACTGCGTATCACAATAAGTGTATTGGATTATAATCCACATTGAAGCACTTCATGTTCATGATACAAAGATACAGAACCTAACACCAGTTGCAAAAGAGCACAGAGGAACAATACATTTTCAGTGTTTGTCTGTAAATACAGTGATGCATGATGGGTAAATGGCTCCATGAGGGAAGCTGAGAAAAGAGAAATAACTACTGTACTATAATAGTCAGCAAATATCACCGTAGCACCCCCACAAGTCCTCCCTGAGCCTGGGAATACAACTCTTCTGTACGGTATTGTCTCGCTATCTCAGAGCTGCCTTCCTTACTGGTTAGCCTGCTCCTGATGGGACCGCTGCTCCTCTTAGCTCCCCCCTCTTGTTCTCCAGAGTCACCCCCCTCTAGCAGGCTGCTTATGGGATGAGGTCAGCCGGGGTCGAATTCCACACGGGCCCGCCTAGGCCACCTCCACTGGTTGGGCCGGGTTAGGAGCCGAGCCTCAGATGCGTTCGGTGCTTGACACCGGCGTCAACGCAGCAGAGAGCCCCGGTGCGTGCTGGGAAGCTGGGAAAGCTGCCTGGTGTTCCTCTTGAGGCCTGGAGGTCGCAAAGACACGGGGGAGGAATAAAGTCAGACCGGTTGGAGGGAGAAAGGCAGCCGGCCGCATGCGCTCTTATCTTATCCTTGTCTCTCTGAAACAAGTCGCCATAACCCACACCGGCACACACACATACACACACACACATAAACACTTCACACACGCACAACGCCCGGCGTGCCAGAGTGTGTTCTGAGCAACAGAAGGGAGCTGAGCGTTTTAAATGCCCCGACTGGCCCCGCCCACCACAACTAATCGCACAGCGGACCATGAGCCTCGGCATGGCTGAGAGGGAGGAGCGGAAGGCAGGAGATGTGCTCCCATTGGCTCACCCCAGAGGGATTTGGACCAATGGCGCCCCTCCCCCCACAGAAAACAAAACACTGAGGGCCAGGTTTTCATTCAAATGAAATTCTTTGAAAGGGAGAAGAGAGAGAGAGAGAGCGAGAGGGGGGGGGGGGGGGGAGGAGGAACTAGTTAAACAGCTGCAATCTCTTACGTCGACATCAAACTCTGCGCGGTCTCTACGACAACGTTCTGAAATGACACCTGAACTATTCTATTGTTTTCTAACAATAGAAAACTTAACTGTCATGCATTAGTGCTTTAAACGTTGGTAGCCAATTATCAGGGCCTTTGTTGTTTTCCCCCCTAAAACAATTGAACACAGACACACACACACACACACACACACACACACACACACACACACGCACACACACACACACATCCTGATAATTACACATGAAGTACATTCAGTTCATATTTGCAGCCACTGGTGCAGCCACTGGGTACAACCCTTAAGAAGAATAAACAGCTGCATCGCTCAGAGTGAAAGATCTCATCGCTTGCTATCAGCCCTCTTGGATGTTTACACCGCTGCACGCTGTGGTTACATCACTCCCCTACCTTCCACCTCTGAAAACAGCCCCAGCACGTTACACACATTTTTAATTAGGCTTTTAATAGACGCTTTTCTTCCCCTTTGCGGCAACGCGTGACTCTCGTCTGACAAACTGTCTCTTGCAAAGCATTTCAAACTGCAGGCAAGCAGCGCAGAGGGCAAATGTTAAATCAGATCTTGACACACACAGGTAGGCTATTTCAATGCACAATACACAAACACTACAAAACACAAAACAAAACATCTTGTTAGCATCAGCTTGACTTTGAGAATCTGTCAGGTGAACATAGTGTGTGGCCAATCAGCATGAAGGAGACTTGAAAACAACTTGTTAACAAAGGATGGTTAATGTAGATTTAGCAATATAGCATGTTTTATTAGAATGTATTAGAAGAGCAAAGAACTGAACTGAAGTCTTTTATCGATGGAAAATATGTCTTCACCCTTCTCCTGACCTTTCTTCTACAAGAGTGGATTTAACAACAGGCTCTGCTGGTTCACAGGTTCATCCAAGCACCTGCCATGTTTTTTTCTTAAACGGCTGCCCTTTTAAAACGCTTCAATGGACGCTTCCCAGATGGATGTGTCTAACAGACCCTACATCTGGCGTGTCAGGTTAGAGTAACACAGTATTTGAGAGTTAAATGATTAGTCACCAACGACATGTTTTCATTACTGTAACACACAATAGGTTGTGTGTCAAATACACCATAGACAGGCTAGGCCCAATGCATCCATACACACATTAAGATCCACACTGGTACATACCCCATAAGTCCATAGCCAAGCAATGACTCTTCCTCCTCCATAAATACCCAGCCTTGCTTAGAATGTGTCTGAACACAGTGCAGGACTGTCTTAAGCACACAGGGCCCCGGGATAGGCTTAACTGCCTGCCTGACCACACAACAGCAGCCCAAAGGCCGGTCACAAGGTTACTGAAACTGCTGTATGCATATTGTTTCATGACAGAAAACCATGCTTGGACACACTTGGCCGAACACAGGGTTGAGTCAAGGAAAACACAGACATCAGGTTTATCTGCGTTTGTCTCCGTTCCTTTCAACTGCAAAAAACCTTTGAGGCTAGTTGAAAGATGAGGGAAATAAGTTTGTCTCACACAACAAGCTAAAAAGAAAGACAGCAACATTCTAATATGCTGGTTTTACGCACGCACACACACACACGCACAGTGACCCACCTTATGAACCCACGACTAATCCCACGTCACACAGCTTATTGTATATTTAGTGCTTGTATGAACCCGTATTAGCCCAGCCGTATGTACTATGGATGGACGACAGACATGAACGGTCTCAAACAAAGTGAAACAGGCATGTAGACAAAACTGACCATAAAAGTAAGACGCCAGCCTGGCCTATCAACAAGACGCCATTATCAAGAGTTAGGATAAGGGCTAATGCAAATCCCCTATATGTATGCAAACCCTGCCTCTAGATAGACTGCAGCCTTAAACAGCAGCTATTGTCATTCAGTGCAACACCGTCCACAGCCATAAGCATGTGAACGACCTCCTCTTAGCTAACACAAGGCCTACAGCAGGGTGCCAATGGTGCTGCCCACACTGAGCAACGTGTGAATGGGACTTTGATAGGAAGTTACCTTAGTAACCCTGCGTTGTGTTTGTGCGGGACAGGGGGGCTTCCTATGGGAAATGAAAACAGTGCTCATCCTGCCTCTCCCATTCCCACTGTACTCTAACACGGAATAGTCGCTCATCTCTGGTGGAGGACGCTGCTGAGCGCCGCCGCAGACCAGCAAATTACTTCTCCATTCCACAATGGAAACGTGGGCAGATGTGCTCACCGACCATTGACTATGAATCTCTCTGGTTTTGCATTCCACTATAGCGACATATTAGCAGTATAACATGGACCGCAACCGTGCGTGTGTGTGTGTTAAGAGACAGGCATTAAGCAGCCTAATCCCAACAGTGACAGAGTTAGTGAGTCAGTGCCGCGACAATAGAAGGGGTTCATGTGGACAGCCAGACATTCGGTCGTCTGTGTCTTCACCCAGCTCTGCAAAGGGAGGGGGGTGGGGGTGGAGACAGGAGGTCCGAACCACAGCTGACTATGGTCAAGCGACCACACTGCATGGACCTAATTATAGAGGACGTGTGTGTGTGCACGGCTGGGAGCAATCTGAATCTCCAATAATATCTCCATCCCTTAGTTACTTCTTAGTTACTGAGCGACGACACACACGGCAAATGGCAGTGCGATCTAGAGCGCGTGTGTGCGTTTGTTGAAATCACGCGGGACACGAACATGCCGTGTGCATGCGTGTGTGTGTGTGTGCGCGCCTATCATATCACAGTGGCCTTGTTCTAGTGGATGATGACCTTCTGACTAGCTAGAAACAATGACATGATTGAAAAGCCGCAGGTTCTTCGGAAGTACCAAAAAGAAAAAAAAAAACACCTCATTGATATCCAGGGCGCAGAGACAGGCGATGACATCACGGGAGAGTCCGCTATTACTGAAGGTGTATGGATGAGTCACCTTTGCCCCACATGGAGACAGTCACACATGGACAGAGAGAAACATAAGTAAGTCACAATTAAAGTGTGACTGCACCCCAGCTCGGAGCCTGACCACCTATCTAAGGCGTAGCCAATGAGCTGAGCCCCGGGCCCATTATCATTAACTTTAACGTGTGAATACGATGACGCGTGAGCGGACGGGGCTGGTTTCCACGGATATGACATCACATAATGTTGTCAATAGCATTTATGTCTCAGTCTTATGTAGTTAATCTCTTAAAAGACACAATTTAGGGTGCAGTTACACTTTAAGTGCTTGAGTGTGTGTGTGTGTGTGTACAGTCTACAGGTCGACCCATGACCTCAACTGAGGTCTATTTCAGACACCAGCCCAGGGTTCCCCACATGTTCTCTGAGGCCCAAAATATGTCAAGCTCCAAAATGTCTGGGGATAAACACACACAGACCCACCACACTGGCACGCAACGCACATGCCTGTATATCTGACTTTTACATGATAATAATAATAATGTAATGACCTTGAATTACAAAAATACACATACTATCAACAGCTCTACAGCAAATAGCTTGGAATCCTAAGGCAAACATTACTGAGAACATTTCTACAAAGGCCTGATAGGATAGCCTATGTCTGCATAGCAACAATAACATGGATGCTGAATGTTGCTAAATGTGCTTTCCACAGACAACAACAGCATCTACAACCAGACTGTGAGCAGAGGCTCAGACCGGAGGACAGTTGTATTCATTTGTACCGTGTTGCTCTGTGTTTTGAATGCTCCACGTTTATGCTCTTGCTCTGCACTAGCCTACGTACTATCTACATTAAAGCACCACTCTGTGACAATGGTATGCTCTACTGCACGCATATTTGACAAGAAAATATCACAAAATAAGTGCTTGTTACACAATTTATAGGTCCTAGTCCATTGCATTAGAGCATTTCTGTTAACCAAACAGAAAGGGCAATAAATAGACTGGAAAATAAGCACAGGTTCCCTCTTTAGGACTAGCCTATGAGCTTCTAAAGGGGAATAATGGAGACAGTGTTCTAGTCCTGCATGCAGAGCACAACAACGTCATTCGATACTGACAGTGAGTAGGGCTACTCCTGATGCCTTCCCCTGCAACAAAACCAGACCAGTCAGAGATAGTCAGAGAGCACAGGCCTAGGGTTTCTAGTCTGTGGTAAGAGTCAACTGTTTTCTACCCGCATACACATTTAAGGAAAACATGGACTAAGCAACTGCCAACCATTGAACCACACAACTGACCGTTATTCTGCCCCTCCCCCACTCTCTCCTCACCCACCAGGCCCTCTTCACTTGTGTGGAGGGCCGACCACCATCTCCTTCTTCAAACCATTGCTGTCTGGGCTTGCAGCCCCAGAAAACACTGAAGTTCCAATTACCCCCACTGGCTGTGGTGGGGTACTGGTAACCCTGTGTGTGTGATGTATGGGTGTTCTCTGAATGCATCAACATAAGTAAGAGTGTGTGTGTGTGTAATCAGTGGAGAGCAGGTGTAGCACAGCCCCCTTGGGAGAGCTAAACCCAGCATCGAAGACAAACGCGTTCTGACATTTGCAATTACTCCACATTAGGCAAACCAAATAAAAGTAATAAATAGAAGTGATTCAACATAGGTATCAAAATAAATCAAAGCAGACATTTTAAAAGCTTGAGACAAGATAAGTTCTTATTTGACAGAAGATGAGTTGTGTTTTGTGAATGTTTAATATCAAATGTCACATCTAAGATTAAAAGATTGACTTGAATGAGGGACCACAAACAAGGAATTTCTACAAACCATCTTGCAGAGCTCTTTACATTTAGATATGGCATGGTCTTTTCATAGAATAAACACCACCTCACTGTTATTTATGAAGAAATGCAATCACAACATATAAGTCTGCAGTTATGACAAAAGCTGCACTAAATGTGATACTGACAAATTAGTCTTGCAGAGCCGGCCTTTACTTGCATAAAGTCTGGGACACAGTGCTTGCTAACTGCCAAGATCCGCCTACTTGACAGAGATGGTATTTTGATTGACAACCAACTACGTAACTCAATGACCAAGTCAGACATTAAACTTACACAGAGGAATTTGTTGGCAAATGACACAACTCTGCCTTTTTTGCATATGAATGCTAAGGCTACTGCTTAAAATAAATGGGAAATCTTTAAATGAGTAAATAAAGCACAGCACTAGAGTTGCACCAGCATTATGGACAGACTTGTGTGACAATGTTAACAGCCAATGAAAATCAACTTCCTCACTTCCAGAAAGTGCTGTCCATCTTACAGGGGTATATGTATCAGTTTAGCAAACGTTTAGCATACAGTAGTTGCTTATGTGACGTAGTGCTAATGGACGGAAGAGGCTGAGATTACTGACAACAAAACAGGCCACATACGTGCACAGGTAAAACACGCACACCTCCACATAATGGCATATTGTTTGTCTCGAGTTGATACAGGAATCCTTAACATACAGTACAACATACAAATGTACCCACATACTGTATATAGGCTGTCAAAGTAGAGTCTACCTTTCAATAATAATGTTATTGTTATTATTATTATTTCTATGTTAGGTTGCTACAAAAGTGCCTGTTCCTTCTGTTTAGGGCTCCTATTCCCTGCCTGCTATGCCATTCCTAACACACGTATGAACACACAAAACACAAGCACACAACAGCAGAGCTGCTACATTAGAATACAGATCTATATTTCAGGATTGAAACATTCTAACACACACACTGGCCCAAACAGAATTGGGGTTTAAATCTGTTTTGCCTCTATTTTCTGATGGGACAGGTAGAAAATAGAGGCAAAACTCATTTAAACCAACCAAGACCATACGTATGCAGTAACAAATAAAACGAAAACACAACCAGCAAATCAATACAACACATGCTTTGCTCTGTCCACAGCAGTGTTAATCCAAGGTAAACTTTTACTTACGTGACTTCTGTGTATCACAGTGTGTAAACCAAACACACACTGGGAACTTCACAACGGAATCTCGTGTCAGAGTAGTCTATCAAGTAGCAATTCACACACAGGCAGGTCTTCAGCTGCCGACGAGTGCGTGTGTACGCAGGGTTTTGCGCTTGGCAACCTCCCTCACCTCCCTTTTACGTCTCACACTCCACCCTCTTCTCCCAGCACTCAGCATAGCTCCACCCATTTTCTGAGACCAGGAAATATGTTTTTAATGTGAGACTCTGCTTACGTATCGCACACGTTATTTTTCCTATTCCACAGAATACAACAATTAGCTAGTTAACTAGAAGCCATAGCTACTATTAAGTTGCAGTCCATGGAACATATCCTCCTCCAAGAAGCTTCTATTACTTAATAGTTTAGGGAGACAGGAGAGATACCATATACCATAGGTGAAATATTTATTAAAGAATATATCACTACTGCAAATGAAACCATACACATACTAAAGGTATACTAAATGTATAATACTGTAGCTCTATACAATAGTGTACAGTTCTCTTAATGTGAATGATATTGTTTTAGCAGGTACTAATTACAAGGTGGAAATAGCCTACAAAGCAGGTATGTTAGTATATGGCATTGTTAACTGGAACGTTTTTTTCAATTGGTCCTCAAGACATCTAAGAACCTATGTATACCTACCCATAATGACGTCCATCTTTTCTTGTTAAAAGCAATGTAAAAAAGGGCCTGCTGTCCAAATACCATTAGAATAGAATAGAACAGTTAGTAGACTGCACGTTTGTGGTAATGTGCTCATACTGAACAGTCTCATACAAACTGTCACGCAAACACACACACACTCTCATAAACACCAACAGAGGCAATAGACAACTCATACTGCATACTGTAAGCTATGGCTGCCTCCTAAAAGTCGACGAGTCAAATCATCAGTTGTGCCTCTTCAGTCGACTCAGTCGACGAGATTGTTCAAGTCGAGCAGTCATACCGTCCCCCATGTGCATTACAATAACAGAACAGATCACTTCAAAAAGGCAATAAGAACAGCAAGAATGTCAGTGTCTTCTAGGTAGATAAGTTGTAGTGGATGAAGGGCTGGTGCAGTCATTAGTGTACAGTATGTAGAGGCTCTGGTGTTGATGGTAAGTGCAGGTGATGTT
>JAODLL010072337.1:0-14947 GCA_026546735.1 Forbesichthys agassizii | reverse complement strand
GAAATCCCCCCCCCCCCCCACCCCCCCCCCTTCCAAGAAGCCAAAGTGGAGGGTAAAGAGAAACGAATAAGACAAGCTCTTTCATGCGGGATGATGTCTGGCAAAGAGCTTCGGCGTGGCTAAAGACAAAAGAGAAGCAAGGGGGAAAAAGCTGCCTCCTGATCTTTTGGTGTCGTGCGACTGCTTATATCATTATTCGCTTTGATTCCCTGGCAAAGGGCGTCCATTATTATCTTTTAACGCCCACCTCTTCAATTGTACAGGTTGTCATTATCAATGGATAATTACACTTTCTCTCTTATCAGATTGAAATGTAATCAAGTAGAAAATTAATATTCCAAAAAGCGCCCTCTCACAGCGGTGTTCGACTATTCATGTCTTACCGATGAGAGCGTCTGCTACGCCACAGTATAATCTGTGTCTGTGATTTGGTGACGCATAGTGCTGGATGTACTTTAATGTTGGATTCCTTTTAAACACAGCATGCTGCGGACGTTCTCTGGGTCACGCTGGCACCGTCAGTCTCACACGAGATCACAGTGTCGAGTATTCTTTCTCATCTGCCTCATGTAAAGAGACATTCTGTTTTACTAGATACATTACATGTGCTGGGCTCAGTCTAATGACTACACTAACTTATAGCGCCTGGCCACACAAACCACAAAAAACGTTGATTTTGCATTGCACTATATATATACGGTATACACACACACACACACACTATACTGTATATAGCCATGATAATCTAGCAAATTGTTTCTGGCTTTATCTAAACTTTATGGCTGTTTGCTGATGCCACTGTAAAGCGATTAAGTGAAGTGGCAAGAACCCGACATGACGCATCACTATAAAATTATAGGAACCACGCAGGTCATTCAGTAGACACTTTTAGACAAAGCCACTTACCGAGAGTACAATTAGATGTATTACGGGCAGGCAAGGCCCATACATATGAGTCCAAGCTGCAGCTTAAACCCAGAACCTTTAATGCTGGGAGTCAAACAGCCACAGCACTATCCTGAATACCAACTAGCCTGCTTTCAGGTAGAGGCATTAGAGTTTAATGGCAGACAGTATTTAAAGCATAGGCTCTGAGGTGAGGGTCAAGGGAGGTTAGAATAACATTTGAGTTGTTATCCCTCAAGATGATTATAATAAAAAATGAAATAACCATAATGACCCCTGGGGTCATATAAGTGTAGATCCGATAAGCTAACCTTTTATGTTATTTTTTAAAATGCTATAAACATAATATAAATGTAATCAGGTATTTAGGAGTAAAATCAATTAGCTCCGTTCTTCCGACTGCTTGTAATCATCTACTGTAGATATTATCATGCTTTTTAAATGTTTCTCGCAACAATTAATTTGTCCTCCCGGCATCTTTAAGCGTTTTCAAGCTCCCTCCTGTTTTTTAACGAGCTACTGAATAACCACATAACTGCCTGCTAATCATTAACCTGACATGCCAGATGAACTGATGTCACAGGTCCATCTGGGGAGCCGTCCATTTAAACTGCTTGTAAAGGGCAGGTACTTTCAAACAAATCCCTGCCAGTTGATTGGATGAACCATCTGGTCATTTTTAGCTGTCGGCAAACCTAATCCACGCCCGTATAGCTATCAACACGATGCTGATTGGTAAGTTAATTTGCTACTCGTACACAAAATGATAAATAAAATCACGAGGCTATGCAAATATAGCCTGAAATATTTGGGCTGCATCAATACAGGAGTATGTAACCTTCATATGAATACAACAGGAGTACACTGTGTTGTAAAGCCTTGTATATACAATGTCATCTGCAGCTGCAGTATTTCAATATTTTTTAATAAATAAAAAATGTTCACACAAATTATAAACACAAAGATGCCTACCACACCACTGGGAAAACGCCTGGCTGTGACACGTATTTGAGGGGCGCCCGAGCCAAAATGCATGATTTTTCAATACAAGCACTCAATGTTAGGAGGTAATTTCAATCCCACATGGCAGGAAACTTTCACTGTGTCAGGTAATCAGTGTGGAGGGCATTTTTCCCAATCAGGCCTCTAACATTTCCTAGTTGTCACCACGGAGGGCCTGTGATTGTGGCCACATGTCATTCCCAGCAGCCACAGAGTCCTCTGCTGTTAATTAGATAATGCTTCACACACTTGATGACCACGGCATCCTGGGAGATTAGCTCTCCAGCACATCTGATTGACTGGATTACCTACACAAACTAATGGCTCTATAATATGATTTTCCCGGGATTGCCGCGACGTCTAAGAGACTCCAGCGGAGAGGAGAGGAGCAAGCTGAGCTGTCGCTGGTGTACGCTGCTGTCAGCCAATCACATCTGGACATTATAGGGAGGCTATAGAGACATACTCTGGAAACCACGCCCACCAGGGGAGGGGGGCAGGAGGTGTCAATTGATCGCTCTCCATTGACTTTGCAATGCGTTAAGCTAAGGCTAAGCTAAGGTCATTTCTGGCTTCTACCATAAAGGTGAAACCTTCCTAAAAGCTGTTGTGACAGGATGCCCTACCCACAAGGTACCCAACCCAGAATGAGGCTTCTAAAAGCTTTAGCACAGAAAACAGTGGTCCTTAAAGCAGACCAAACAGGAGAGTGGAGGAGTGCGGCACGTCATATTATGGCGCTGCGTGGTGCCAGCTCAACTCTCCTCTCCTTACCTCCACTGCTGGTACGAGCAAAAGGAGGAGCGGAAGATCCTGGCAATGGTGACACAGTGGGGGTGGGCAGGAGTGGGGAGGAGGAAGAATGCTTTGCAAATGAGATGCGAGCTGCTCCGCACTCAAGGTGGTCCTGCCTGTCTGTCTGTCTCCCTGGCTGTCTGCCTGCCTGCCTGTCTGTCCGTGCTTGTCTGTCTGTCTGTCTGTCTGTCTGTCTGTCTGTCTGTCTGCTGTCTGTCATATACTGCTGTGCATTAACATCAATACAACGTGATTCAACCGTACATGGAGCTGCATGGTTAGTGCAACAGTGCATAGTGACATCTTGGCTGCTCACTGTGCTCACAGAAGTTGCAAAGGCAGCCCCAGCATTTGCAGCAGTCCTATGGCTTGTAATTAAAGTGTCTCATCAGGGAAAGCCCCTCTCATTCCAACAAGTAAACCGATCCAGCAGAACACTTGTGGGCAGGCAAGCAAACCTCTCCGTCCTCTGGGTAATGCTGCTTCAATCAAAGTTTAGCAATTTACTTTTGCTTTGCACTTGTGTTCGTGTGTGCGTGTGCACGTGTGTGTGCACGTGTGTGTGTGTGTGTGTGTGTGCACGTGCATTCTCCCATTGATTGACACTCACTGTCTGATCGGCGGTGAGTGACGTCCAGTCAGCAAAGGCAGGTCAGCGTTTCCAGGAAGTCCCACCTGTGCTGACGACGCAGGTTCGATTGCTTCCTGCTTGATCGTCCACCCACGCACCGCATTACCCAGAGTGCAGTGTTGCGTCCACACCAGGCAGACGGAGCGATGCTCGCAGGCTACTTCCTGTTCATTGTGAAAGCGCTGCAGCGCTTAACGCGCTCTGTAAACACTGCCGCCTGCGCCGAGGGAATGGTGCCAGGAACATAAACACAAACAGGTGGAGAATATTAGATGTATGATAAATATCGTTTTTTAGAACATCACGCAGCATAACAAACATTCATGACTAGTCAAGGGGAGTATTCATTCAACACACCCCGCCCCAAATAGAATTTGGTGTGATACATAATTTTCCTGCTTTGACTAACAAACTATTCATTATTTGGGTGTTCGTGTTAGCGTTTTCACAGACACCCTGCTGGCGGACCAATTAGGGTGGCTAAGTGCGATGATGCTGAAATCAATGCATGCATTTCAAATCGGCTATAGAGCTACAGTAGAAGAAGAGATCAAAACAGTTGTAGCCACGCTGATTGGTTAAACGATGTCCAATAGCTCAAAAACCCAGTAGCCATGGGTCCAGACCCTGTTCACCAGGTGCATTGTAAGTCCAGACCCTGTTCACCAGGTGCGTTGTGGGTCTTGCATGCTTGTCTGGAACCCCTCCGTTCACATCCTTGTGTCATGAAGGCGGTGCTAATACATTTAAATCAAACTGCCTTACACATGATTGGACTATCTACCTTTGGCTCACCCAATCAGAACGTTTAGCGCCGGTGGTTACAGAAAGAGGTACAGTAAATGTAATATTGCATATCAAATGTACTGTTGATTTCATTGATCTCGTCGTGTTTCGTCACTACAGGCAGTCAGCCTCTATAAAGAGACTCCTGCCAAGCACAGGGCTTCTGCCCTGGCAGCACTGATTAGTCCACCTGTAGTGTTCCATAGGCGTGTCTGTGGTGTGTGTCCGTACAAAACACAAAAGACAGAACCTAATACAAACAATGCATTATAACAGCATCAATATGGTCTGGTTGGACCAGTGAGGTGAACCGGGGCCCTGCTGCCACCGCTGGTGGTGTGGTGGGACGTGGGCGGGGGAGAAACACAGCAGTTCTGCACCAAAGGTGTCTTATCTGTAGAGTGCTGCTGATGACAACAGGCAGGTGTCGACCTGCCTTGACCCCCTCCCGGGTGGTAATAAGCCCGCCTCTGCCTCCCGCCACCAGGCTGTCCTGTGTGTGTGTGTGTGTGTGTGTGTGTGGAAGGGAGGGGGGGGGGAGAAGGGGGTGATGCAGGTGACATTCTCCTCTCCTCTGTGGAGCTGCCAGGCTGAACGATGTATGCTCCCCCCACCCCGGGGAAGAAAACAGCGCTGGCATTTACGGACAGGTTGAGGTATGGTGCAAGTAGCAGTGGCGTGGGGAGAGGTCACGACGGGGTCACGACGGGGTCACGACGGGGGCGGTGACACATTCCTCAGCCCTCGTAAACATAAAGGAAAAGGTGTGTGTGTGGGCCGAGTGTCCCTCAGACAGACAGGTCCCATACACCCGGGACACAGCTGTCCTGGACTGGGTTGGACTTTTGCACAGTGCCATCTAGTGGGCATTTTAGCACAGAATTGTCTTGTTGTTGACACACTTGTGAACAGTGTTGGGCAAGTTACTCAGGAAGAGTAATAAGCTACTATTTACTTAACACTCCTTCAAAAAGTAATAACATTAGTTTACTTATTACTGGGTATTAAAAGTAATTAGTTACATTACTATATTACTTTTACCATCACTGCCCTGCCTTACCCCTTTCTGAAAAATGGCAACCTGTGTGGCCAGCTCATTTTAGAATTTAATCTTTATTGGACGAACAATTAACCTTAGCGTTAGGGTTAGTCAACAATTATCCAAAGTAATTGTATTGTAAAAATTTACTTCTATAGCTACAGTAGCAAATAGCGATTGCTACAAATCCGACATTGACGAGCAGTTGCCTAACATCCAAAGTTAAAGTTTTTTTACTTTGCTAAAAAAAAAAACACATAGCTCACGGAAAAAACAGCCAGACAATGGCCAAACACGCCTGTTAGACGCGTGTTCACGTTGGCAAGCGGTTGAAAAGCAGCGCTAACAGAACATCATAACACATGTGTTCTGCTAGATTAACATTCTGGTCAGACAGAGATCACTAAGAACAATGCAGTGACTGTATCTAATTGATGATGTATTGTAAAGGTAAACTTTCCTTATAGGTTTCTGTGGGTGACATGGGGAATAGCCAGAGGGTATTTGAACCCCCAACTGGGGCATTTCTGTGTGAAGGTTGTTGTCGGGGTGGTACTTTCCCCAACAGACAGACAGACAAACATCATCGAATATTGTGCGTGAAAACCGAAGAACAGAGAACCCTATTGCTTTAATAATTTCTGAAATATACCAAATTTATGCAAATGGATAGCTTCAGAAGCAATAAAAAATGTACCTTGAGCAATATTCTCGACGTGTGAAGGTCCCAGATCAGCAGAGCGACAGAGCGCTCCACCAGTCTTCTTGGTACGTTACACACAGATTCCTGAGGTGGAACAACCTCGACACACAAGGCCGTTCTTCTCCCAACTTGCCGGGTCTCTCTCAACTTGAAATAGTACATGTGTAGTCAATTATTAAATATATTGTAGTATGTATGCTCCATGCATGAAACTGCTAACCTGACTTGCCAGATGAGTTGTTGTCACAAGTCCTTGCTATGCACCCGGCCGTCTGTTTTTGAGGGACAGGGAACGGCCTGGTCTTGGAGTGGTGCGAGACAGATATCTGCTGTACTGACGGACAGTTCTCTTAAAGGGGCATTTCTCGGGGCAGAAGTAATCCAGGGTTGGGAAGTAACTGATTACAAGAAACAATAACTGTAATCCATTACAGTTACCAGCTAAAACAGTGAAATTAGATTACAGGTATGTTTTTCAAATTCGATGATTACTTCTAGGACTACGTTCACATTTAAAATGGTAGTATGCAGAAGAAAAATGCATAAAACAATTGGCTGTTGTCTCATTAACCTTCCATTAACGTCAATTAATAACTGAATAACTACTTTAATCTGATCCTGTGTAACATAATAATATAACTAAATTACCAAGATTTGACGCTCCAATGCAGTAAATTGCTTTGGATGGCATTTCAAAGAACAATGTTTAGATGTGAAGTAATCTAAAAGTAATTGAAGGTAATCTGAAGTTACTAAAAGTAAAAAAATGTAGGTAATCCAAAAATGTATTTACTGATTAGAATTTGGTCTGGTAACTAGTAACTGCAATGGATTACATTTAAAAAGTAACCTACCCAACCCTGAACACACGTGCCACCAGAGCATTCTCTTGCTGGCTGCACTTCTGTGGACAGTGGACAGGCCAGTGTGTCTAAGAAGGCATTACTGCAGGGTCCAACGGAGCGCCTACTGGGGCGATAGTTATCTTTTCAATATGTGAGGATGGAGGAACTAAAGAGATAACACCACAGGCAAACACACTCCTCCTGACTCTCAATCTCCACTCAAACCCACTTCTGAGGAACTCTACTATTAAGCAGCTAGGAGGATGTTATCTTGTCTCTGATTGGATCCAGAAACACAGAATTTCATCATGGGTCCTAATAATCACTTCAGCAAGGGTTATGACTATTATTAAAATGTCCAACAGCACAATTAATTAAGCCGTCAAGGTTTAATTTGAGTTTTCAAACTGTAGCATCGGGCACGGTAGACTCCAGTTACTCTGTTTTGCTTTTAATGCATCCCAAGCAGTTAGCATTTCCTTATTCATTATCTTATATTACCCCAACATCGTAAAAAACATAAATGTCCCCAAATAGCTATTTCCACCCAGAACTGACACTCACAGCATAGTACTACCTCTGGTGAGTCTGTTTTTTTGAGTATTTTCTCACTTTAATCGCAGGGCAGATCTACCTAGTATTTCGTCATGTGGGGTACATATAGGCCTATGAAGTAAATTGTACGTTTAGTTTTCGGACACATCGCATTATATTCTGGCTCTCTGCCGTGTCTGTGTTTATTTCACTGAGCATTACATCTGAGAGATGAAAGATGAAGAGAACATTTTTTTATATTTCCCTTAATATTTTCATTACAGAAACCCTCCACTCTCATATGTAGGAAGGTTGTGTGGGAATATCTTTCATCGCCTCTCCTCTAATAAATCCATCTTCACAGGCGGAGTTTCATTCTCTTCTGCATGCGAACTCGCGCACACACACACACACACACACACATGCGCACACACACGCACACGCACACACACACACACACACACACAGTTCCATCACACTTCCATCAGTCTCAGGGGAAATAACAGGGTCAGTGAAGATGTCTGCTTGTCTTTGCGGATTTAAAAGAGATACGTACTTGTATAACAAGAGAGATTTACGATTCAGGGAGTGTAGAACAATGTGAACAGGTGGTTTAAGATAACTCTTTCTATGAAGCACTCCTTGTTTTTACAGGTATGTTTAAATACTGTACACTGTGTAACAACTATGTAGACGTGAAACGTGCATTTATAAAGCTAAATAAATCAATACAAATAAGAATCCTTCAAAAAGGCCAAATCCAGACAGGAATTTAGGAGTGAACCATTAAAGTGAGAGAATTCCTCAGAAGGTAAATGCAGAGCGAGACGGGTGGGAGTCAGGAAGGCAGTGAGGGAATTAACCTTTGGGGATGGGAGGGGTGCAACGTCATAAACACCATCTTTAGGATCATTGGTTGCCATACTGCTGTGGTCCTCCCACAGCCAGGGGGCAGCAGAGCCCTGCTAGCTGTTCCCTGCACAGACAGGAGCGGTGGCTTAGCGCATTCATAATTAAACTTTTTAACTGAAATAAAAATGAATGAACTAGCTATTGAGACCAAAACCATTTTGGAACCAGGCTGTAAACATGTACATTTTTGCTGTAGAGTTGGACATTTTAACATGGTGGATGTATTGAGTTGCTTTTGGAGCGAGCTTCAAGTGGCGATTCGAGGAAATGCAGATTTTGGCACTTCAGCAGTCAAAATCATTTCTTAGCACGGGAGGCTCCATCTTGCCTACCCAACCCCCCCACACACCACCCCACACCACACCACTCCCGGAGACACAGCGCTACCAGTTACTCCCCAACCTCTGTACGAGATCCGACCTTACACGCCCACGCAACCAGCATGGCCGTGCCACTTGAGAAGGCCGCATCCATCTACAGGCTCCACCCTCATCTGCCACTAAAGGGACTGGAGCACGCGGTTAGAGGGTTAGTTAGCATATGGAAGAATAACATTAACAACGCATGTAAAGCTGAACTCGGGGGGGAAGGGGGGAGTTGAACGCCTGCGTGTGATGAATCCGGTCAGCAGGGAGAGAGAGGGAGTTAATGTGAAGCTTCCAGGGCTAACATGATAGCAGTGCGGGGGCTTATCTGCTGTGTACAGAACTGCTGCATAGGCCTATAGGAACCAGGCTGAGCAGGCAGTGTAAGGATTAGACAGGGTCAGGGGTTCATCAGGAACACTGAGACAGACAACACACGCAAAAACACACGGCAGCACATATCCGTGTGCTGCCCAGATCCACATACTGTATGTGCATCTTCACCGGCCTGGTGCACACACGGTAAAGTTCTCTGAGTACACCGCGTATACATGTGTGTTCATGAGAGGTGGGAGTATACCCGCACGCGCACACACACACACACACACACACAAACACACTGGTTATTGCATCACGTAAAAGTGTTGAGCTGAGCAAGACACCCAATTCTAACTGCTCTCGTTGGTTAAATGGCACCTTGCATGGCTGACATCCCCATCGATAGACTAGTGAGGTGAGTATATCGAGACTGAGACAAGACCAGACCAGTGCAAGTCCCATGGAACATGTTAACCATATAGGTACTTCTCAAATTGATCTTGAAGATCCACATTCCCATGAACACAGAAGATTCCTCTTCATTCACCTCTTTTTGAAGCGGGATGTTTGAATCTGCAATGTCTCGTGGTCCCTGTCCTGTGTTAATCTCATCACTCCCTGTTCCATGTTTCCCAGTCCTGTTCATTCCACCCGTGTCTGTTAAATCACGTCTGATGTGCTGCACCTGTTCCTCGTTGTTGTGAGCCAATGGTCTGTCCTCATGTCTTGTCTACATGTGTATTTAGCCCCAGTGTTTCCCCCAGTCCTGTGTCGGTCATTGTTGATGTTAGCCGTAAATGTACATGTTGCTGCCGTGTTAGTGTTGCGTGTTTCTGCCTTTTTGCCCTTTGTTTTTTTGTAATGAACCTTGTTTTCTCACCACGAGTCTCGCGTTTGGGTCCTTCCTACCATGCAGCGTGACAGAATCATAACGCTAATGTAATGATTATTCCTGAAATTGTGGTCTTGACTGGTCCTGAAGTAAAATAGTACATAATGTTAACGTACACACTTACACACACAATTTCACATATTGAGAGCTACAAGGTTTCCTTTTTCCCACCTACATAACACCTTTTCTAAAAGTGTTTTGTTACAGTATGAAGCGTTCCAGCTACAGTATGCTACAGTAGATATGTCCTGACATGTTTGACACACCGAGAGATGTCTCGTGGTCGACAATAAACACAAAATCAAAGTTGGTAACAAGTAGAATAACTGCGTATAGAGAGAAATAGCACGCATGTACTTCTAGCTACACCAGCTGTGCTAATAGAATCATATCGGCAGGTGCTGACTTGTTTCCTTGTGTCCTTTTGGAGCGCACTGCTTTTCACGGTGACATTAAACAGTAATGTCAGACTGAAATTGAACTGCATAACGTCAGGTTCTGTTGGGAAAGGCAATCCAATGCATGTTATTATTTGCGTCTTATGGAACAGTATGTCAAACTCAGACACATTTGCTCATATTAGTGGGCATTATTTGCACAGCCTGCACTTAAACAATAACAATAACATATATATATTATAATACATTACATTCATATTAATATTAACAATAAACTTGAGAACTTGCAATTGATACATAAAATACAATGATCCCTTTTGCCTGACAAAGATACCCTGCTTCAACAGAGTTATATGGAAAATACAAGCAATACAGAGAGCATTAGAGCTACCCTTAATAACTCTCACATTCCTGAAATGAAAATGACTTCATCTTGCATTGCAAAGTGACTGAATAAAAAGATCCCGCTCAGGCGACAGGATAATGGTTCACTTTATAAAGCTCCACAGCGCGCAAACACGCCCTTCTCCTATTGGCTGACAGCTGCTTTCCTGTTATAGCCTACTATGTAGTTTTGTCCAACCTGGTTACAGTAACTAAGGAGGGTTGTCTTGTTCTCTAACATGTTGGTACATTTCTCAACCAATTCCTCTGTAAAAGTTTAACGTCCGACTTTGTCATTAAGTTACGTTAAGTTGGTCGTTGCATGTCAATCAAATCGACGTTGCTACAACTGTTTTGATCACTCATCTAGCTCTATCACCATTTAAACACGTTTAACCTCAACATCATCTCACTAACCCACTCTGAATGGCCAGCATAGAATAATAGCTTTTATTAACTGTGAATGATATGAAGCAAAAGACTATTGGACATTGTGGCTGTAAATTACTTATTATTATTATTATTATTATTATTATCTGTTCAGTTGACAAATTAGGTTTTTTAATAATTGTATGTATATACAAGTACTGTGTATGTTTTATAATTTGTATGTTTAAAGATACTTCTTGGCCAGGTCTCTCCCGAAAAAGAGATTTTAATCTCAGTGAGATTGCCTGGTTAAATAAAGGTTAAATAAAATAAAAATGAAATAAAAAAGAAATTGAGCTGAGAACAGTAGTCAGGCCGAGTCAGGCTGACTATGCCTTTAAGTGGAAGTTATCCCAACAATATAATATGTAGCAGTGGCTGTGCTGATAGTGAGGCCAGAATGCACTTAACATACATTGTCTTTTAATTCTGACTGGCCGCTAACTCCACACAGCATAGTTTCATCACTGATAACCAGGCAGAGATTTAAATGGGCTTGTTAAACACCCCGGATTGTTTACGTCTGGGTCGGCCCCCGTAGATCCGGAGGATGGGGCTGGGGGGTGGGGGGGGGCATGGCTCACGGCTGCATTAAACATGAACGCGGTTATGGCATTGCATCAGCCACGTGCTGCAGAGGAACTGGGGAATTTTCGCCTGGAGAAGCCCTCAATCACAAATTCAGTGAATCATTAATATATCATATTGCTGTCAGGATTGCTTTCCGTTTCAATTCATTTTCATTTAGGTGCACTGTTCTGCTGGAAAATAATTCCCCCGAAAAGAACTTTAAAAAACCAGGCAGAGTGCAGGAGACATAGGAATGAGAGGTGTCACCATTTTTGAGGTCAGAACAGCCAAATCGAACTTCCTGTTTTCCCCATATTGCTTTTTATTTCATCATTTTCTTTGCCTGACTTATGTGTAGCCTCGCCTGAAATCTCTGTCTTGACAATACCAAACCCCCGCCGGCTCTGGGAAACGCATAGGGATGCTAGGAGGTAATACAGAGTGAATGGTGAAAATCAATACAGCAGATGTTGTACTCGCTGTCACAGTTTTAATGGGAGGCAGGGAGACCTTTTCATCTAAGAAAGGCAAATAAATACGGTAGAAAGACAGAGCAGATGATGAGATGGTGAAATATCTACGCTATGCTGTGCACGCGTAAATACTGCTTGGCACTTCACTGTTCAGTATGCGGAAAGGCTGCGGGCCTTCCAAAGAAAATCACCTACGACCCTTCCCCCCATCCCCTCCCCTTTATGACACAGGTTTGTACACTGACACAGGTTTGTACACTGACACAGGTTTGAACACTGACATAGGTTTGTACGTTGTAGCGCAACAATTACATCAGCCATCACAACACAATAGCAATACTACAGGAATAGCCATACGCATGCTAACTAATAGCACAGTCAAGAGAGAAGAGAGTAGGAATCTCAGTTGTTCCAACGCGGCACCTTGCATCTTGGCAGTGCTTCCCGTGTAATTAGACAGCTGCCGTACTGTAATCGCGCTAATCTCTGGTGAGTCACGTGGAAAATGGCGCTCGTTGGAAAAGCAGAGCTCCTCTTTGCGTGTGTCACGTTAGCATCCCAAGCCCCCGGGGACGTAGCCTACTCTCGGCATCTGTGACGGGATGGAAATCACCGGTGGCATTCCAAAATGGAGTAAAAGATGAGCGGAAACAATCCCAGCAACAGCTTGAGGTGGAACGCACATGGAAAACTGAAAGCGGTTGGGATCATCAGCAGCCGTGTGTGACTTCCTCTGGGAACGGCTGAGCTTGTGAATTAACTTCCAGGTAGCTGATCTTGCGGCAGGAGGTGATATTTGATGTCTTAGCAGGGAGTTTGGGCATGGGAAAATATGGTGTCGTATTGGATTGATCCACCGGCCTCTTGATTCTATGTGTGTACTGTAAAAAGCTCTGAACTAAAGTCAATTCACACTCAGAAGTCTGTCCACTGTTAAACGATGCCTTAAAACACCTGCACCCCCCAGCCTTCACTGCAGCAGAGAAACTATAGATTGCTGTGAGAGGAAGATGAAACTGTGTTATGACATTGACATGTCACCTCTCAGCAATATATTAGTTAAAGGACATCGTTACATGTTATTCAGAACCATAACAGGCATTCCCAGATGGATTTAAGGGCATACCTGCGCCCTAAATTGTGTTGTTTGGGCTGTAGACTAAATAATAGGACTGAACTGCGACGAGACACTTCAATGCTGGTGATAATATTGTCATAATTCCTGAAAGTGTGTTGAACATTTCTCTATATGTATGTATGTAGGAATCTTTGTATATATTTTACCGTTTGTCTGTATTTCATAAACAGCAGATTTTGCACTGTGCAATGTGTTCAAGACAAATTCCCCATGGGGCAATAATATCTATCTATCTATCTATCTATCTATCTGTCTATCTGTCTGTCTGTCTGTCTGTCTGTCTGTCTGTTGACAATCGCTCAAGGTCCTTGGTGGTTTCCAACAAAATTTGATCCACTTGTATGTCATCAAAATCAATGTATGTTAATTGGACGGCCCCCCTCTCAGCCCCTCCTCTCCCCTCGCGTCTTGACTACGTTTAAGCATTGTTCAAAGTTGTGCAATGGATGGAGACAGGCTCCGAGCTGGGGTGAAGTTACACTTTAAATGCTGGTGAAGTTTCCAGTCCACGTAGCTCCAGGCCATTTACAGAGTGAGTCAAAAGTATTAGAGAAAGTTTATTGGTGTCAGTGCACGTGCATTGAATGGTAAATAAGTAATTCAAAAAACCATCAGTATTTCCAGTATATTTGTATAATTTCAATCCCTTCTCATAGAAGCAAACAGGCAAATATAAATTGATTGTGTAAGACCCCATCTCCCCCCATAACAGCAATGCATCAGAAATAGACTTTCCAGTGGAAGGAAGCGTGTGTGTGTGTGTGTGTGTGGGGGGGGGGGGGGGAAGAGGGGTGGGGGGCGGTGGGCAATGCAAGGAAATGAAATGAAACACTTGCATTCAAAATGCAGCCTCCATTGATTTGATGGGCGCCAAGTGTGCAGGAGAATCATTAGCATAATGGGAAGGAGGCAGTTTTAGCTGGAGAGCTCTCTTTGTTGGGTATACCGTCAGTCTGATTGGAAGCCAGAAGTTCCAGTCACTTATTGGGGGGGGCTATACACCACGGGGTTCTGAAGGGGGGCAGCGTACAGCAGAGAACACATGCATATGCCGTCCTGCTGCCCATCTCATCTGCAGAAAACAATGTTTAGTGACAACCTCGTCGATGCCAGGGGCGACACCTGCGCTCGTGCCTTTTCTGTTTAAACAACAGCAGCAGACATGGATTGCCCCTGTGGATTCTCTCCGGCAGATAGCAGTCATCCCACTCTCCTGATTGTCTCTAAAATGTAAATCCACACGGATAAATCGCTGAACCTCTACTCCTCTGGAGTCTGCGGAGTCAGGCCTCATTCCATGTGCCTGTCATTGCTCACAGTTTACTGTAACTTAAGGGGAAAATGGGCACATTTCCAACGGTGTAAAATGATCCTCTCACCTCTGTTCTGCTTCAGGAGCGGAGCGAGTGACCAACAGTGACTTCTGCTGCAATATGCTGCTGACGCCCATGGCTAAAAATAGCACTTAGTGTGAGTACAAACTATGCCATGACTGTGTCTCACAAGCCACTCTTGAAGAGAGCTGTATACAGTGTATGACGTCTGCAGGACATAAGCAGCACTCCTAACACTAAAACTTCAGAAAAGGCTTTTATAGTCTCATCAGCCATCTTGGTAATGCCTCTGGCTAATTTAATCTGCAGTCAAATAAATAAAGAAATAAATAAAGAAAAAAAAAATGTGTGTGTCTGTATTTGTTCCAAAATAAGATGTAATAAATGTTTTTTTCTCTATTGAGGACTCTCTACAGTAAGTGGTCTGTCTCCTCTATATAATGTCTCTGGTACTTCTCCCATAGAGTTCTATTGAGGACTCTCTAAGTGGTCT
>JAODLL010072316.1:12500-16513 GCA_026546735.1 Forbesichthys agassizii | reverse complement strand
TAATTAGCAACATGGTGTTAGGTTTTTGTTTTATATTATAATGTACTTTTATTCTGTACGGTGTAGGATTTTATTTATTTGCATTGCTTTGACTGTACAGCACTTTGTGACTTTTGTCTGTGAAAGGTGCTCTATAAATAAAGTTTACTTACTTACTTACTTACTAACGTTAAGATATTGTTATGCTAACGACGCCCTCATTTGTCGTCCTTTGCTGATGTGACGCAAGGTCTTTGCGCCCAACGCCGTCAGCATCAATCTATCCTCACATTAACACATGGCTGGATGTGGGAAGAAAAGAAAAAAGGCACACTTCGCATACTTTACATCACATGCTCTAACGGCGCTAATAAAGATGTCTGCTAATGTTATGCCGCAGCTATCCATGGGTGACGGTTTGCCAATATGGCAGCTCGCACTTTTTGGAAAGGCTGGCGCCATCAAAACATGGCAGTGTTGTTGACAGATGCCTTCCGTAATATCTCCCAGGAATAGCGCCCAGAGATTTGTGAAGTGTAGAAGACAGAGGTGCTGCCACGGCCTGCTTCCCCACAGCCTTGAGCAAGTTTGCATGAACTATAGGTTATGTTTAGATGGCTGCTTTACAGACCAACTCTAACAATACAGCTATGGTTTGCGGCACAACCACATTTCATATATCCAAACAGTGTGTGTGTGTGTGTGTGTGTGTGTGTGTGATCTGTATTTCTGTTATTGCATCTTCTGACAACTTCTACATGACGTCTTGTCGCTGTGAGCAGCTGTGACATTGCAGAGCCAGCATGGCCTTGTAAGGTCAATTAAGATGTAATTATCTACAAATGAAACCCCTGTTAAACACAGGGAACCTCACAGATGAGCTTGAAACAATCATTTCCATCTGGCATTGTTTAGCAATGCTGACAGGATCTAATCTGATTTAAGATCGAAAGAGAAAGAGGCTGTTGCTTGCACTTTTCCCACATTACCTCAATTGATGCTGTTAGGTAAATGGACAGTATACTTGACACATGCTGGCTCCTGAAGCAGGTGCTTACTGTATAAAACGCTCTTCGATCTCGGCGCTGAGCCGGAAATCTTTATTGGCTCATTCGTTATTAGCAATCACTGAAAATTAGATAGGTCTAGCAGAATGTTCTTCTGTCTACTGAACCGTAGCAATTTAAACGTGTCTTTATCTATCCCTAAGTGATTACATTGGAGACACAATGGAGCCCTGAGCATACAGTTTTCCACGTGAGTAAACAGGAATATTCTAACCACAATATGTTATCAGCCTATGCACTGCCAGCTTTGACAGGTATAATCTCAGTAGCTGACAAATGGGTACTTCTCCTCTCCTAGACTAGAGGATGTGTGTGTGTGTGTGTGTGTGGGAACTTTTACACGCAGCCCGCGAGACAAAGACGGCGCAATAGCAGAAGGCTGCAGCGCGTCTCGAGTTTTAACATCGACAAAGGGCCGTTTGTATTTTCCAGAACAAAGCAGTAACCCACTGTACCTTAAATTCAGAGGCTTGTGAAAATCACCTGTCAGTCTCTGTTTAAAGAGCAGTGGTATGTGCTCATTAATCAGGACTACACGTCCGGGAGAGTAGCCGCATTAAGATAAAGCATAAATAAAAGGAGACGGTGATTGATTAGCATGTCTAGTGAGTTGAGCGTAGCTCAGCGCGTTTGGCCGAGGAAGTGTCTTGACAGATTTGTTTCATGGGAACTATCTTACAACACCATAATTTAGCCCACAGATAGAGGAGAGAGAACAGAGGATGAACTATTAAAATATAATATTGTTGAGAAAACATTGGTTCCTGGGCATGAATTATTCTAAAACTATAAGCAAAATGGAGTATGTGGTTTTTAATATGTATGGAGTTTGAAAAAACAACTGCACATCAAGAACCGCCATGCTTAGATTTTCTCTTAAAAACACATCGCAAGTCAGTATGTGTGGCATTTACTCCCCACTGGATCGACATTATCATAATATCCCTGGGTTTAGCGGCCCATCCCATAGGCCAATGGGGGTCTCCATTTCACCGCTATAATAATGGAAAGTGCTTCAGAGCCCAGACTAGCTTGGAGGTTTAGCCTGCTTAGGGTTGGGCCATTAGGAAGATTGCAATAAAGCGTGTCATGTGAATATGAATATAGTGTGTGTGTGTGTGTGTGTGTGTGTGTGTGTGTGTGTGTGTGAGAGAGCTGAGCCCGACTTACGATGGGAATAATTCATTGGCAGTTAATGGGATTTCAGTAGGAGCCTGTGTTGTTGCCTGTTTACCGTAGCCACCTACCGCAGAGTGAATTATTAAACGGCTTTGGATTCACTGTTAATGGTCCTGACAATGGAGCAGACCAAACAAAGAAGTGGAGGCTCAGACTGCCCAAGAACAAGACAGAGGTGTAGATATCGTGCACATGCACACACACGCACGCACGCACACACACACACACACACACACACACACACGCACACAACAAAGTTCTAATTTCCTTTATTCTGAATCATTTTATTCAAAATTGCACAAAAGCTCTTTGTGTATCAGGCAAAAAAATGTATTATTTAGTTTTCTCCACTTCACACACACACACACACACACACACACACATAAGGCAGTGGAGTCACACAGAGCCCTAATTTAATCTCGCCCTTGGCTCTGAGGTGACACAAGGTCATTGACATGTATGCTGCTTCACATTTCTCCTGGCCCAGCGGAGCTGATGAGACTTTATGAGAATTTTACAGGTTCACATTTACTGTAAAACGGAGCTGTTATGCTACATGTGTGTCTGTGTGTGCATCTACTGTGTGCGTCTGTGTGTGCATCTACTGTGTGCGTCTGTGTGTGCGTCTACTGTGTGCATCTGTGTGCATCTACTGTGTGCGTCTGTGTGCATCTACTGTGTGCGTCTGTGTGCATCTACTGTGTGTGTCTGTGTGTGAGGCGCTACAGGTGTGCGTCTTCTGTGTGCGTGCTTATGTGTGTGTCTATTGTGTGTGTCTGTGTGTGCATCTATTGTGTGTGTGTGTGTGTGTGTGTGTGTGTGCCTACTGCCTACTGTGTGTGTCCAGTGTTTGCATGCACACACACTCTCTCATACACATGCACACACACGCACACACACACACTATCACACATGCACACACACACACTCTCTCACACACACACACAGATGTACGCACACACACATACGCACATGCACACACACACACACACACGCACACCAAGTCCTTGTTAAATAGCTCCCCACTGTTTAAGACCCCATCGATCAGTCAGAGAGCATGTGGCATTTTGACTTAAACCGTGCATGGATAATAGGCTTGGCAGGAAACATACAGATTCAGGGAGGACGGTCCAACAAAAGATGGCAGGGTGGGGGGGCATGGCACTGCCAACAGGCTTCATTCAGCTGGTGTGCTGAGCATCTGGAGTGCCCCCATTTTTTTGAGCAATGGTCTGCTCTGGTCTGGCCCAGTATGTGCGCCAAGGCAGATGGTTCATTGGGTGGGCTTCAGGCTGCGGCATTTAGGCTTATTGTTGGCAGCGGTGTTGCCGATAGCAACACACACTGGTGGATGCCATCTCCCACTTAGCAGTGGTACAGTGGGTAGAGTGGGGCGACAGGTGATCAGAAAGTTGCCGGTTCGAATTCCGTTGCCTCCTCGCCAAGTGTCGAGATGTCCTTGAACGAGACACCTAACCCTATACTGCCCCCGGTGGTTGGATGGCTGACACTATGTGTGTCACACTGTGTGTGTGAATGGGTGAGGCAATCCTGTACAGCGCTTTGAGCAGCCGGTAGGTTGGAACAACACTATATAAATGCAGGAGGATAACATCTGACTCATTTGTCCGTGCTGTTGTTTGCTACAGGTGGACGGTGAGTGGAGTGACGTCAGAGGCCTATTCTTCATGATTGATTTCAGGTGTGAGAAAGGCCTCTAATCTTTGTTGCGTCACGACGGAGATGAGTAGGAAGGTTGTTGTTTACAGTATTTCAGTGAGATTTTCA
>JAODLL010072316.1:0-7500 GCA_026546735.1 Forbesichthys agassizii | reverse complement strand
ATTGAAGGACAATCCAAACAGAATGGAAAGGCTGAATGGAACGGCAGAATTGCGTTGTTGGAGCTGGAAATTGCAGTTAAGCATAAGCTATTGTGTTGATATGACGCACCCAAACAAGACCAACACAAACACAATGTAAGATTTGTATTTTTTATATATTTTATATTTTATATATACTGTATGTTTTCTTACATGATTGTGTATCCATATGTTAGTTTAGTACCAATATACTGCACATTTTGTATATGATGTGTAAAGCTCATGAGCTTATAAGTAAACATTATCTTTATGAACATGCAACATTGCATGTCCATAAAGATTACAATTGAAGAGTTCACATGCAAAAACATCTAAGTCCATCTGATATCTTTTGTTTTTAAATTGCCAAAATTTGAATAATTAGTCAAATATTTATGATATGATGATTTATGATGATTTATGATATGATGATTTTAATTGTAATAAAGGTGATATTAGTGAACCCTGAGAGAAACCTAATAAATAATACTGCTTTATATTGCTAATTGATACTTTGTTTCAGATGGAATTAGAGGTTTTTGCATACTGTATGAACTCTTCAATTATATATACATTTATACTATAGACTGATAAGAAATACATACACATACACATACACACATACACATACACCTATAGATGTTATATAGAATTTAGTTTATGCGATGACAAGCCGTTGCTCATGCAAAGGCATTATTCTAAGGCTGCATTACATCCGTGCTGCAGAGTTGCCTCTACTTTCAAGATACCAGCACACTCCCTTTGACTGATGCTTGGGCCGTCAGTGTTGCGCTGATTGATACCCCGAGTTGAAGCCAGCCCCGCACACCCCCACATCCATCAGTGTGTGTGTGATTAAGGCCCAGAGTCACCCTTCTATTAATAAGGGGCAGGGGTCGGAGGTCACCCTTTGTCCTCAGCCACCACTACCCTGCACGCAACATCAGCCACACCACTGTTGGCAAAAAGTTGTTGCTAAATGAAGGGGAAAGAGGTGGGGGAGGGGGCTTGCTGCACAATAACTAATCTATCTGGGGGTGGTGGTGACACTACACTCCTGGTTGGCCTACATTACACCCTGCTGTAGCCCGAGGCTTTGAGTTGTCATCAGTGCTGTTACTATTAATAATACTAGCCTGGTATAGAGGCTTTTAATCCCGTCCCTCTGTATCTCCACGTGTGTGATGATGGATGATGGAGGAGCTAAACAAGAGAAGTCCAGACCTATGGAACGCCTTAGTTAATTGTCAGTGGCTGGGGGTTTCCAGGGACAACCTCATCTCAATGTCTCAGCTGGACACTTGTTTACCCCGTGTTCTTCCAGTGAGGGAGAGGGGAGGAGGGGAAGGGGGGTCACTAGTATGTGTGTGTGCGTCTGCATGTCAAACTATCTACGGAACTGATGTGAGATGTGAGGGAGTAATGAAGAGGTGCTTTAAAAAAACATCACAGAGAGAGAGAGAGGGGGAGAGAGAGAGAGAGAGAGAGAGAGAGAGGGGGAGAGAGAGGGGGAGAGAGAGAGAGGGAGAGAGAGAGAAAGAGAGAGAGAGGGAGAGAGAGAGAGAGGGAGAGAGGGAGAGAGAGAGCACAATATGCAACGAAGAAACAGATTCAAAGGGCGTGAAAGAGCAGGCAGGGCTGTGAGCAGGTACATTACAGAACGGCTGTGCCAATGAAGTAAACGCGTTATCTCAGGGTTTGATCTCCATCCAGCGGCTCACTGCAGTCAACTGCCTCGCTGCTTCATCCTCATCTTCCTTAATGAGTCCAATCCCAGAGATCGCCTGATCTAATGAACACAAACCACCGCCGCTCTACTTTGAGGCTGTGGCCAATATATGTTAACCCAGCCTCTAAATTCGCCACAAAGCCCCTGTTCCCACTTCCCTTATTAAGGGAGCACCTTATTCAGACACTTGTGAACAATAGCTGCGTTTACATGGACCCTATTATTACCTTTGGAATTGGGTTAAAAGCCCAACCCGAAAGAAAATGCTCCATATAAACATTACGATCAGAAGAGAAACTGCCAGCCCGATTGACATTTCATTCCAAAGCAGAGAGGTAGTATAACACGTTCTATGACCCGATTACAGTAAAAGAAGAATTATACCATGTAAACGGTTAATCCCGATTACTTTCTGGTTGCGTTCTAATGCGCATGCCCCGTTTTACGTTTTGTAACTATTCTGCTATCACTGTACAAAGCATGGATGTATTATAAGAACGGTGCAAAGTCTGGACAATACAATTGCGACTCATGCAAATAAGTGAATGGGAGTTAGTACGATGACTTCATCTGGAGCCGTACAGCTCTCCACCAGTCACACAAATAGCCTCACTCTCAGACGTACCTACAAGCTAGTTGTAGGTACAGACCCAATTAGGTGACGTCCAATGTAAACAGGTACCCCGAAATCGTCAATCGGAAAGATTCCATTCAAAAAGACAAAAAGGTTTCAATGGAAACCGAGCTATAAACTTCATTATTCAGTGTTGTTGTCGGTTGAGAATGTAGCCAAAGTGTTTTTGGTGGTATTGTTTAGTGTCCTATCACAAATGTTTTACTTCAGTTACAAAGAGAGTGACTACAAACTGCCGGTTATGGCTGGCTCACTTCAAAACACGTTCCCACTTCTTAAGTCTAAATCTGGTTTGCGAGCCTTACACACTCTGCTTTGTTGAATTTCCACTGGACCTGGTGTAACCCACGCATGTTGTATCTGCTCGTCAGATGGCTGCATGCCCACACACACACACACACACACGAAGCAGTTTAGATCTGTAAGGAGTTAAGACTCCATCTGGAAGGTGACAAAAAGCAAACATCTGATCTTTTAAACCAAAACCTCCCCCTCTCACTCAGTGCACACAAGTGTGCACAAGGCAAGCGCCTGTGTCTCCAACACTGTGCACGATCAAGCGCGCACACACACACCACACGCACACACAGACACACACAGACTTTTCCTTCTGTCTACGCTGCATCCTTCCTTCACAATCCACCCCCAACCTGCAAATCCACGCATCCACACACGCGTGCCAGCGTCTCTCAGCATCTCTCACCACACAGGCCATGGAGGTGAAGTCTGAAGGTAATGGCTTCCATTTTCCTATAATGCTGGTGGGTCATGAACGGATGGCTGAGGAGGGCTTCATTACAGAGACACAGCAGGTCTTTTGTCTCATGGTGCGACTCATTATGTTTCCCCCACCCCCCATGTATGGCAAGACAACTACTGTCACTCACACACACACACACATAGGGCTACACACTCTACACATTACCTGCCCATGCTTATTTATTCCCTAAAACTGGAATAAGTTTGGACTATCACAATGAGGGGCTTCACTTATGTGGTGTGTCTTCATAGGTGCACACACACACGCACGCACACACACACACACACACACAATCAAATGGGTCAACTCAAAACAAACAAACAAACACAGAGACATTCGTAAAGATGCATTCCTTTCTGAAACAAAAACACGGGATTAATTATGGCACACACACACACACGGGTCTATTCACATGTGCACACATACAGGCAGAAATAGATGACATACATTCAGGTGCACACTCGCATTAATACACCCAGTGTTGATTAATGGCTGCTCGGGCGTTGTTAGTGTGCTCAGGTGTGTCTGCATCTATTGTCTACAGCAGCCTTGTGCCGCTGTTGTGAGCCATACAGTATTTAGACACACGGCTTCTCTGTGCTACTGTACTGTGGGCAATGACGGAAGATTTCCACCTCTGTTATGTAAAACTATCAAATTGGATTGCTGTGTATTGGTTTTCTTGAAATGCATGTGCGTTATAATGCTTACCTGGGAAATATAGGATGCGTATACTGTTATACTGAAATATGTGTTTAATCTACCACGAGCATCACATCTGTTTTGTCGTTTAAAGGCATGTGTGTTTCTGAATAGATATTTACATGGAAGTTAGCTTGCGGCACATGAATACAATTTACCGAACTTGAATGAATATTTAATTCCACCAAAAACAATCACGATCAGTGAGCAGTCATCTGGCTACGGTGATGTTGCCTATAACAGCTGAAGGCGTGAAAGCAGGACTAATGTGACACAACAACGCGGCTAACGCCAGCACATCGCAGGACACACACTGCGTTAGTAGTATAGCATGGTTCTACTGACATGCCGTGTCACAGCTGACATTCCTGCTCGGAGCGCAAACAGCCTTGCGGCAAGTGGCACAGTGGTAGAGCAGGGGCGATAGGTGATCAAGAACTCACTGGTTCGAACCCCGCTAACTCCTCAGCAAGTGTCGAAGTGTCCTTGAGCAAGACACCTAACCCTACTGGACCGGTGGACAGGTGTCGTCTCCTTGCATGGCCGACATTGCCATCGGTGTGTGAATGTGTTTGTGAATGGGTGAATGTGAGGCAAATAAAGTAAAGCGCTTTGTAAATGCAGACCATTTACCGTTTAAACCGAGGGCCGTCAAAACAATCACACGGTTAATGTCACATACACGGGCAGACACACAGAGAATCACACATTGGCTCCTCCACACACAGAGTGAATATCCACCATTAGGAGTCCACGCTCGAGCTCTCAAACCGCTGATTGATGGATTCAATCTCATTGTCTCTCTGTGTTCTGGACATGTATTTATTTTCCCATCCGTGCAAGTGAAGTACTTTGTTTCCTAAGCTAATATGCTAATTCGGTCCGCGGTGTGGAGCGGATTGATGAATGTGTGGTGTGAGCGACAGGTTGGTTTCGGTGAGGCAGGTTTCCGTGTGGCAAACGCAGGACAAATCTGTGTCTGCTGTATGTTTTCACACAAGGGATAAGCGAGTCAAGGGCAGGCAATTTGTCTGAGGTGTAAATTAATGTGCAACATAAAAAAAACAAATGGATGGCGTTATGAAAATGTAAGTAATTAAAATGATAGATTGCATGCAGCGGGGAGCTTTGTGGATCATCGCTGCAGCACTCCGTGGACGTATGCTGAGTGCACGAGCACGATCGCAATGGTCCAGTATGTCTGTCTGTCTGTCTGTCTGTCTGTGTCTTGTCTCATTTCAAAGTAATTGTCTTGAACATACTGTAGTAGACTAACCCTTACAAAAATAAAATAAAACAAAGTTCTGTTTTATTTACAGTAATGTAAATAAAAGTAAAACAAAATATAGTAAAACATTAGGTTTTTTTCTGGTTATGGTAAGTTGTGTTGCCTGAATGGGCCTGAGAATGGCGTGACTCATGTATAATCGGTTTAACTTTAAAAAGTTATATTATGCATTTATATTCCGCCCCAGGATAGTAACTAGTCAGCATGTCCTGTCCGTCCACTCCTACTCATAGCGAATCAGGTTGGAGCGTGTTGCCGTAAGTGCAACACCACGGAATGTTTAGCTTGGGAGAAATGTCTGTCCAAAATGAAAATGGAATGGCCTTTAATTTTAAATGAAATGGATTGATTCTGTAAAGCAAGCATTGGCACAAGGACATCCATTATGTCAGTTAAATAACAAGGCAAACACACAAAAAACATGATCATGGCAGGGTTATATAGATTGGTAGGAAATGGTATCTTTTTGTGTGGAGGACATTTGTGTTGACCCAATGATAAAGAGGTCTATTGCCAGGTCGTGATTGACCCACTCCATGCCCATTTGTTCTAAAGATACCGACAGTTCAACTGGTCAATTTTACTGCCTTGCTTTTCTCAGTGGTGATTGTAGTATTTTTTTTGGATTTCTCTTTCTGTCTTCGTTCTTTAACACATTTCTTTTCTCTTTATGACATTGCATTCGTTGCATCTTGTGTGATCATCTTATTACAAGTAACTGTCACGACAAGCAATTCCACCACCATTTAAAAAAGGCCTCCTAGTCATTCTTAGCACGCACTCCTTTGTCATAGTGTCTTCTTTGTGGTGCTTAAATAGGAGCCTGGTCTCAACAAATTGAATTTTTATTTTTCTCTGTGATGTTATATGCGCGTAATCTTTTTAGTGAATGGAAGCGGCTATTTGATGCGGTGGGCTGCTGATCTTCAAGGCTCCTCACTGCTACTGTACCTCAGCCCCCCAGTGTACTGTCTGTCAGCATTTGTTTTCCGCTGTCTCTATCCCTCAACGTCTTTTATATTTGTCTTGTGCCCCCTGTGTGAATAGCTTTCCTGTTGGCTTGTGTCCGTTCACATGATGAGCCAAGACGTTGATGTTGATGTAGATGATGTTGATCCCTCCCCCCCCCCCGTACCACCGCTGTTGCCAATAGTTACCGGTACGTACAGTACAGTAGTTCATCTGGTTTTGTCAAGGAGTTGGGGAACTGTGTTCATCTTGCTGTATTTACTAATTTGTTCTGCCTGCTTTCCTGTGACACAAACACTGTACTTTTATATTCTCTGTTGATCACTGTTGATCAACGTAGGGCACAGCGAAATTCAGCACATGATAGCCTGTACGCTACTCGATCTCGCTAATTTCATTCTCTCTCCCATTACATATTTTATTTGGAAAGGTACTGGTAAACCGTGTTTTTCCGGCCACCTCTAGCAGAGCCATTTAAAAAGAAGCCTGGGTAGTTGGAAAGGCGTCATTACCATAATTTCCCAGAGGCACACTGAGCTTAATTATCAACATGGCTTGTGCAGACTACAGCACAGCTCATCACATTAGGATGGAGTCCCTGCTGCTGGTGAACGCGCCCCACACGTTCCCATAGGACTCCCTGGAAGCGGATTGCTGGCACCGTTTGACTCCACAAAAGCTCCTGCAACTTTCTTCAAAGATGTTAGAAAGAATGCTAACAAAGATTCAGCGACATAATGCTTTTCTGTGGGAGCTAAAGTGGAACTGTTCTGGTCTCTTACGTGGTGGGCGTGTCGCTTTATGTCACTAATAACATTTTGCCGAGGAGGCTAAGCATACAGTATGTAGCACCCAGACAGCTAAACCTACCATGAATGGCCTAAAACAAAGTTTGATTTCTCCAAAAACTATTGCTGTAAAAATATTGTTGTGGTCTCACATTGAACCTAAGTACTTGGGAATTATTGTAATATACTCCCATATTCCCATAGCCTAGAGATATCATCCTGATCTTGCAAGCTAGTTTTACTTCACCGCGAAATCAGTAAATACAAAAGCGTGTGTCATAAAGGCAGGAATACATCTCAATCAAACCTCCTCACATGCCATTGGACTACCTACCTTTTACTTACAGAATCCATTCAAATCAGCTACTGGCAAACAGTGTTGGGCAAGTTACTCAGGAATTGTTACTTATTACTTACTTATGTAACTTACTCCTTGAAAAAGTAATAATATTAGAGAAAGACCCTGCCCTGCAATTACAGTAATAATGTAACTACTCGCAAAAAGAGAGCTGAGCCGGAAGGCAAAGCTCTCGATCTTCCGTGCAATTTTCGTTCCTACCCTCACCTATGGTCATGAAGGGTGGGTCATGACCGAAAGAACAAGATCACGGG
>JAODLL010072305.1:0-16515 GCA_026546735.1 Forbesichthys agassizii | reverse complement strand
GCTTCCTCCGGGCAGGGTAACCTCTCCTCTTGATTGCTTTTTCATAGGGGTCTTCTGAACCATTCTTTGTCTGGCCCTTCCCCTGAGACCACTTTGCCTTGGGAGACCCTACCAGGAGCACAAGGCTCCAGACAACACAGCTCTCAGGATAATAGGGACACACAAACCTCTCACCTCGATAAGGTGATGATTCCCGGAGAGGTATTTACTGTACAATGTTATATATTTTGTTCAATATATAATCGCTCATTATTGTTGCCCTATAAACACCTATTGCATCCTCTGTCCTGGAAGGGTGGATTCCTGCATTCTTTGGGATCTGAATACCGTGATCTCCACCAACTGCACAATGAGGTATGATAATGCATGATGACAAAGACAGAGGAGAATAAGGGGTGCCAGGGGGCATGCGGTGCATTTTTCATGACTTCCTACACCCTGCTATGTTTGGGTGTGTTGAGCTGTAATCATATATGCGCTTGTGTTCATTATTCACCTTAATAGGTTTACATTCAAACGTTCACCCTGTGTTTTGGTATATGTGTGTGTCTGAAGGCACTGTGTGATTGTGTACCTGCTGAGAAGGGAGCTCAAGGCCAATGTATTATTCATGGTAAGAAGATACTAAACTGGCGCAAAAGAAATAGTTTGTTTGGTATTAGTATGCAGGAGCCATGCTATTCTTAACGGTTCGATAAGTATTTTTCTGGTAGAAACAGCATCTCTTAGATTTGACACTGCCACCTGGTGACTGTGTTCAGCTGCTGTGCAAAGACCTACCCCAGGGGGAAATGGAGACATCCTCAACTCGTGGGTCCCTGTATAGACTAGGTACAGGACTGTAGTAGTTGAGCACCTTGGTGCTTATGAGACAGGATTGTTGAGTGTTGACCACAGAATGTTTCAGCTGGTTGACACCATTATCCACTATCCTATATTATATTTGATGACCAAGTCATTGTTTTAGACATTGATTAGGCCATGTTTAATATCCATTGAAAAGGAGCATGTCAGATTTCTCACACACACGTCAAGTTACTGATTTCACGGATTTTCTTAGAAGGGTATTTAACTTTAGCTTAATCCTCGACTCTGTGGCTTGCTTACATCAATATAAGTCCTTGTGTTGACATTTAGCATGAAATAATGCCTCGTACATGATGGATTGGAAACCAGCAGTATCATTCATACTTCGTTTGTGTATCAAGACATGAATACTTCTGCTGTGTCTTCATCTTGTATGTCTCATAAGATGATTTACAAATGCCAAATGTTTTCATTGTTTAAGCGCAAAGAAGGGAAGATCTGCAAAAGTCCTTATTGTGCTTTTTCTGGTAAAATAAAATACAAATAAAACAATTCTGTAAATTGTTATTGAAATAATAATATAGTATCATTACATAGTTTATTACATATTATAAAACCATCTGTTTTCATTACATAGTTTAGTAAATATTTTAAAACCCATCTGTTTTCGTTACATAATTTAATATATATTTTTGAACTATCTGTTTTGAGCAGGGTTTGTATGTGCAGTAGCCTATATACTGTACATGCATAATACCTTAACACAGAGGTCTTCAATGTTTTTTTAAGATAAGGACCCCTTCTATTAGAAACACGGCACAGTGACCCCTTATCACATATCAAATATTTGGTCGCCGGGTCAACAATGTGTAGGGCTAGGGCGCCCTATAGTGCCATGTCTATAAATAGTTTGTAATAGTGTACCGTAGCCTAATGCACACAATGATAAGCCATTCAAATATTTATTGACATATTCATATATTTCTAGCTTGGCGGTAGTTATGTTAATGTATATTGTTGGACATTTGTTCGGGCTCCCCTGCAGACCCGTGATGTCTCGAGATCCCTGTCCTGTTCTAGTCTAGTCATGTTCAGCGTTTACATTGTGTTTCAGGCCCGTGTTCCTCTCACTCCCTGCCCTGTGTGTCAAGTCTCGTTAATTCCACCTGTGTCGGATAATCCTGTCTCATGTGCTGCACCTGTCCTCCTTCGTTGATGTTGTCCAATGGTCTGTCTTGTATTCCTGTATATAAACCCTAGTGGCGCTTTTGTCTACGTCGGTTATAGAATGTGTCCGCACAACCCCCTCCATTAACGTGTTTGACCCTCATGTTATCCTTATCAGAATACCTATAACTTGATCATAAAGAAATATGCGACTCACCATAAAATCACAATGAAAATAATAGAATTAACAGTACAATAGGCTACATTTAGAACTACATTATTAGGCTACATTATTTATATATTTATAGCATTATGTATTATGTTCAGCGTCAATTTGACCTCAGGAAAAAACTAACAATTTCAAACATTGCAATAGAGATATGTCCTCCCCCATGTCTTGTGAACTACAGGTACTCTTCTATGGTTAAAGCCTCATGAACCATCCTAATCTTGATAGCTCTAATTTCACTTTGCCACAAAAATTAGGTAGGAACCCCTAAACTCAAAAGCGTTTGTCATAAAGGCAGTACTAATATAATTCAATCAAACTTCCTTATGCAATTGGACATATCGTTATCTTGCCCAATCAGTCAAAATTAACAAATAAAAAATCAGTCAAATACAGTGGTCATAATCTTGGTAAACACTTCAGCTGACCGCTGATTGGCCCAGGTATTTTCTGAAGAGGTGACAAACACTTGCATTTAAGGGTTCCAGACTGATACTTACTGTGAAATGAAATTGAAGTTTGTGAGATCAGGTTGGTTTCATAAGGCTGTTGTTATTAAAGCTCTAAAGCAGGACAATTTTTAAAGATTATTTGTGTGTAAAATGTAGATTTTACTTACACTAATATGTTTTACAGAGTGAAAACAGTATGGGGTCAAATTGGCCCCAAAGAACAGTGCAAAATATGTACCGGACATTGAAAACATAGTCGTGTAATATTTGTGTAAAAATAAGTTTACATAGTTGTCCCCATTCAATTAGGAAAAGTCATTAAATATTACACGTTAAAAAAAAATCTATTATTTATTTAGAGGCGTTATAAATTGAATAGGCTCAAATTGTGTGTCCTAATGTGTGTGTGGATATTTTAAAAGGCAGTTATCAAACTGTCAGCTCATTCCTTGGGAAGGCATTGGATTGGTTGCAGATTATTTATTATTTCAGATTGACTTCCTTTCACATAATGTAAAAATCATAGCCTACACTACAATATTTGTTTTATAAATCTATAGTACTGTACCATCTCGTGTAACCCTGTGGCCTGAAGGATTTTACAACAGTTCATCTTTATGTTACATATTTTTTCTGTTCTATAGTGGACATTTAAACCATATAACACAGCACACACACAGTAATTTATGGGTGTGATGATGAACTGTGTAAAAATATAAATGACCATAATTAGGTTTTATTGGTCTATGGCCTGCTCTTCTTCGGTGTAGACTGAAGCCAAGCGATTACATTATTCTGCACACAGTCACACTGCACCCACCCACACAGACGTACATCACATGAAAGGTGCTGCATTAGGATTTTAGAGCTATACATTTAGTGCAATTTCTTAGAAATATGATAGACATCTGTCAGCTATCAGTGAGTGAAATGCTATGTGAGAATATCTACTGGTAGTGGTACAGGTTATAAGCAGACTTAATCATGAATCAATAATTCTAAAAATGAGAAGTGACTCAAAATAGATAAAAGATTATGCAATCAGATTTTTTTTGCTGAATAAGGCGAAATGAATTAATGACTATGACCACAGAAAATATCATTACATGTCATTTAACTAATAACATTCTATACTTTTTGGCGTTAGCATATAGTGACCTCCATCATTGGTTCCAGGGAAAGGTCTTCCTCCACTTCACAACAATCCACACGTTTGCTGTGGATTTAAAAATAATACAAAATATCTAATACTATAACAAACATTATGACAGCTTTTGTTTTACTGCTTGCATTTTTAGCTTAAATAAAGTGCTTAAATAAGCGATTAAATATGTGTGTAATCAAAAAACACGTTGCTGACATGATATAGACTTTATTGCACATATACTGTACATTTGGCAGTGTAATTTATTCATGCAATTGAAAGTTTTCAAGGTTGCAAACTTTAAAAGCTGAGGTTACTTGGTGTGAGATTGTCAGACTGAACTACATTTTGGTGTGAGATAAATTTAAATCTTTGCATGCTATAACCTGAAAAATTAGATCTCCAACGACAGGGATGACAATGATAAGGTTACATTCTGCGTCGCAATCTTTCATAAATAACATTGGTAGAGATGTACTACACTCTCCTGTTGGAGTTCTGTTATTTTCACATACTGTACACAAGACAGATCATTACACTAACGTCAGGACAGTATCAGTTTGCAACTGTGCATTTGTTTGACTCAGTTAATAAAAGTCAGTCCAATATTTTCTCTAGTCCTCTCTTTCTTAATTTCTCTGACATTATCTCATTTGGTCTCTTCGGCTCTGCTATGATGTCTGTACTGAGCATTCCGAGCTAGCTTTTTCTACCTGAAGACTGATTGATAGTTATTGTTAGCATGTGCCATGTTGCTGTAAAGCATTACGCAGCTCTCACATGAGGTTTCGTGCTCGCTCCTCAAAGACAGATACAGTGTAGTGCAATATACTATACAATGCAATATGCGAGCTCCCGGGACTAGAGGGCCAATGAAATGGATGCAATTCTCTCTTTTACAAGTCAAAACACCATGAAAATAATTTTCAGGTACGTTTTAAAACATGGTTCCTTTGAATACATTGTATAACCCAAGTATAAACCTTCCAAACCTCTAGAATATGTAACCCAAGTATAGTCACAAGTACAGAAGAAGAAATGACTTAATAAATACAGGTGTGCCAATCATTCAAGTTAACACTAACGGACCTTCCTTCCATCCCTTGCTTGGTGCCATCCTAGTCTCTGTCTAGCTCCAGGCATCCAGCTGTCAGTCAACACATTGCCACGGAGATTCCCATATTCCTAGGAAAACAAGCATTCAGATGGGGATTCATTAGAGGTGCAAAGCAGAAGAACCAGGAGACATGGTGTGAGGTATGGAAAGCAAAGCAAGCGAGAAGGGTGACCAATGCTTCCACGGGAATGGAGAGTCAGTTGGCCATTATGGGCTGCACCTGACAGCTTTGAATCAATGCGGTTATACTGCATCTTGTCCATCAACATACTGCTACCAGGTCCATGTTGTCAAGTCAAATGTATTCCTATAGCCCCATTGTAATCTCAAGGGGCTGCACAGGCCAACATTTCACTTGGAAACAATGTTTGCCAGTGGGCAGACATATTAGCATCGTACAATAAGATAATATCTTTCCCAGCAATTTGGAATTTATCTTTCCAACTATTTTGACAGCTTAGACCAAGGCCATAACTATGTATTAAACATTAGGCGGGCTCTACAACAGTGTGTGTTCTGGGGATTTTAGGATCATTTTTCATTTATAAAATAATGACAGGATACTGTCACTATCACCAGAACTCAGTGAAAGTCATTACAACAGATATGATAGGTAGAGCAACAAGTACTTACAGTTATTCACATTCATGTCCTGAAAAAATGAGTAAGAATTCTAAATGTTTAACTTGAAAGTTAACTGTTTAGTAAATATTATACATTTTAAATGGAACTAATTATATTTAAATTACATTAATATCTAAATTAATACACTATTCTTCAAAAAGCATTACAAAATGTAATCTACAGTAGCATTAACATCTTAGAATTGACAGATGTGTATCATGAAATGCTACCTTTCAAATCATGATAGAAAGGAATGTATTGGTTTGGACTGTGTATTGTGCATGGGGCAACACACTTATTTGCACAAATAACATTTAGTTTGCCTTGCTATAACCAAGTTGCTCCAGATAGGATTTGTCTGGCCTAATTGCTGCCAGAGGCTAACTATATGCATTGATCGCCTGTGAAGAGAGCTGCATATCAGCATAATGAGTATGCTTAGTGCATATAAGTGTGTGCTTTTGTGTGTATGTGTGCATGTGTAGGCCAATATGTGATAGATTGTGTGTGTCAGTGTGATAACAGTAACAACCAACCTGAGCATTCTGTGTTCAGAGGTCACTTCAACAAAAACATTTAAAAAGGCATAAAGGTATTATTAAGTAGAACAATATACACTATGTAATCTGCTGAGTTGTGTTTTCCTATCCTGCATATCCTGCTTCATACCCTACATACTGTAGGGAGGATGAGAGAAGGCATTATTTGCAGTATTGTCAATGAGCCATAAAATAATAATAATAATCATAAATAAACAAATATTGGTAGGTTAAATGCGTACTATTTGAATACTACTATTTGATGATATGAAATGATTAATGGTGGAGGCAATGCCAATATTGCCCAGAGCCATGTAAAGAGAGAGTTCATCTCTGTTTACTCCAATGGACTGTTTTTCCTAGCAATGGTGGATCATGGAGCCTAAATACTAAAATTACCCTATACATTCTATTTTAAAAGTAAATCGGTGCATTTATTGACTACTTATTACCAAAAAATGAAGTTATACAGTATATATTTATACTTCAATTGCCCACCAAGCACTTCCGGGAATTAATCTGCCATAGGTTTTGCCTCTCCATGTGACTGTTTTCAATTTTGAGCTTCCGTTGGTGTAACTATGTTATTTCCATGGCTCTGAAGTAGTCTATATAATCTATCTAATATTTTCACTTCTGTGCCTGGCTGGCTGCCTTATTTCTATTGGCTGCGTGGGAATTCGTCACAGTTCAACATGGTTTAACATTGGACGCAGCGCATTGAGCCCGCTCAGCAGCGCGCGGTCCCTGCGTTTCTGCGCAGTGTAAGCCATAGGATATAATGGGCTTTCATAAGCAGTGGTGCCGCTGTCGCTTTCTGTCTGCAAGGTTCCTGAATGAGACACTTCTGGTACAGCTGGTGAGGACACACTGCACCTGAGCCTATTCACGCTCATCCCTGCTGCCAGCTAGAGCAAAATCCTGTGGCTCTGTGAAGCTGCCACCACAGGTCATGCTAAACCCACACATACGCTTGCTTACTGGATCCAGGTGTCCTCACTTCACAATACACATGGGAAATACCAATATCGGAGATGCCACTCACCAGAACTCTACATTGAAATGACAGAAGTTGTTGGTCTACATGTATCCTGACAATAAATAGCCTACCCTGCATGTGTGAGACATTTAGGCTATTCATGAAAGTTTACTGACACAATCAGCATCAAATCGACATCAAAGCGCAAGATGCCAGTCAGTGATGTGGTGCCGATACATAATAAGGTCACAAATTATTCGCCCTAATCTGTCTTTTTCAAATTTGCCGGGAAAATACCATTGGTTGAATTGAGTCCCGTGAACGACAACCGACTCTACATGCAAAGGCTTCAGCGCGCAAAACATTTGTGTGTGAATTCACACGTCAAGCGTTTCCCGCCGGGGTGCGCACGACCGCTGTGCCATTCGGTGCGATGCCAGCGACTTGTGTTGTCTTCACTGGCGAACAATGGCCTGGACTCCCAGACATAATGTCACACGACAAGCCTGTCTCCTCTCTCTTTTGCTCGTTCTATCTCTCTGTCAGTCTTCCTTTGTTGATTCCCATTCTCCCTCCAACCCACTACTGCGCTATGAGGGATGTAATGACACAAGGACTGACAGACTTGAAAGATTAAAAGTAGCGACACCGGGACAACAATGCACTAGATTTATAGCTAAACATCGCCGAGACAGGAAACCACCTTAACACATACAGTACTGTGGATAATTGGTGGTAGTTGTGCTTTCTCAAAAAACATCTTAAGACAGTGACGAGTTTAAAGCATTCAACCTCAAAACAATTTAAGGATATGTTTTTGAGAGGCTGGAAAAAACCTAGGTAGGAAAGCATTTCAGCCAAAGTCGTTTGAGGCAAAGCTCTCAGTATTTGATTGACATGTTATTGCTTACAGGGGAAAGTAGTTCTGTTCCAAGTCTGCTGCATTTCCAGCTTGACATACAAGAGAGCTGTGTTAGAGAAACTCTCCAAGAGTTTGCCTGTGGAGGCTATGAATTACATTTTCAACTGCACTGCCTGCAACGCAACACTGTTGAAGTGAGTCACTTCAAGGTCATCAAACAGAACGTAGCCCATGAATTGTCATTAGTCCTTTTCTTAAAATGCATTTAAAAAAAATAAGAAATATCCGTTTTTAAACCATAAATACTCACTTCCTGAAGCCCTTTGTGGTGGTGTTGATCTGTTCATGTTTGAGATATACCACCATATATTTCAATATTTGTAATACATATATTTAATACATTTAAATGAGACTTTAGTCATCAATGTCAGTACAGTCCAGCAAAACATGCTAGTGCAACAGTACACTATATTATACTGCGTGTGGAGATAATATCTAAAATAAAATTAGTATTCATATTAGTATTTTTTGGGATGTGCATCGGTTGAGTCACTACTGCTGAACTGTAATGTATAAATCAACTGGTGTACATGTGTGATGTCAGGGTATGGACAGCCCATGAAACAATGAGTGTTTAATTGTGCCTAAATCCTCTCCTGTTTACCAACCACTGCTGGTAATTTAAAATGTCTGACTATACTTCCCACAAATGTCACACACCTACTCCCTAGACATTAAAAACAACCAGGACAGCAAATTTAAAGGCTTTAAACAGTAGCCTGAATCAATATGGTAATACCACTATCAGCAGAATATCATAGAAATGGGCATGAAAAACATTTTTTTGACTATACTGTAGCTTTAAATATTGCTCAGTTGAAGGAACATTACTTTGCCATTGTGTCACACAAGGCCACAATGCCAATGTCAAACTTGTCTCCAGAACATTCTGTTCCCAGAAAAAGGTGTAGGCAAACGCCAGCCGTCATGTCCATGTGTAGGTTGCAAGACAAGCCCCTAGTTCTCGTTCGCAGATAATGCTGTACACTTGGAATAGCGCTGTGTTCCCTTTATATAAGCAATGTTTCACTTGTCGCATCGTGGCTCCGCCAGTGTTCGGTGTCTCCGCGGATGGGAGCTCAATCACAGCAAGGCAGAGCAGGGGCAAATGATCCCTGTCTAAGCAGGTGTGCGTAGGAAAGGAACGGACGGGCTGCCGGCAGTGTGGCTGAATGAGATGGATGTTGACGTCTGCAGGGGAAACCTTGCGGCACCTCTGCTGGGACTTGGAGATAATTTGCTACTTGCCTCAGAAAACAGGTTGTAAAGCAATACTTTACTGACTGTCCAGGTAAGTGCATCTGCCACGGGCCAGATTGGAACACACCTGCGTGTGCGTATGTGCGTATGTGCATATGTGTGTGTGTGTGTGAACTCTGGATGGAGTCCACAAATTGGTTTCAAGCACTGCCCACTAAATCCCTGCTATGCTATCACTGTCTATATTTATTTATTAGATGTTGATGTTATACACTGGCACGACATGGTAGCTGGACAGACAGGAGAACCAGAGAAAATAGATTAAAACAGTCTGTGACATCAATGAAAAACTGTCTGGACAAACACGGGTGCGCGCACGCACACAAACGCAAGCTTAATGACTTCACAGATGTGTATGGCTGGAGGTTTGTTTCTATAATTACTGTACATATATCAGCAATGCATATGTTAATCATCTACATTAAGTGTTTGTGTGAGACAATGTGACCATATGGATACTTTATCTACAAAATTATGTGAGAGATTTAAAGGTATGGTCAGTCATTCTTGCTAACTTCCAGCTCAAATCAAATCAGACGGCACATCCATGGGTGAATCACACTTCGAAATGCATTGTGAAGCAAAGCATAGTGCTACGGCTTTGTTGATACGAGCGGTGTTCGCCACTTTGTTAATGTTACTATTTACGGAGCTAGGGTTGTGTAGAAGTATCAGATTATTTTTTCCACATGCACGGTAAACTAGTGAAATGCAAGGAGATATTTGGTGAATTTGACAAAAAGTGCATTATCTTACATTTAGATTACAATAGCTGCCTATAACTTTAAGACCCGCCAACATGCTGCCCTACAATAGTGTTTGAGAAACAATACAGCACCCCTTGTTGGTGCACCTTCACAACAGATGTATTATTTGTGTACTGGTAACTATGGATTTATGCCATAATCTTCATCTAATTGAACAGTATGGTTTATTGGCATGCAAATATATCAGATATTGCGAATAATTCAACCATCTTGTGCATAATTTAAATGATGAAAGTATCAAACTGGTGTCATGCAACTTAGGGTTGTTGCTGTGTTGTGAAAGCATAGCCTTTAAACCCCTGATTTAACTATTCATCCATAAGTATCACAAGGGCATAGTTCAGTCCACTCATAAATAACACATTCGATATAGGGGTCTTAAAGAAAGTCAAGGTAACGGCACCAGACAAGAATTTGATTTCTCCTATTCAGCTTCCCAAGACAGATATTACAGATATAATTCATTTTTACAAAACAATTTGTAACAGCTAATCTCTAGATGTATTTCAAGATTAAATCAACACAAGTTAATGCATAAACAAAATATTTTTAACATGTGTTCAATCATATTCATCATACTCCTTGATACTCAATTTTTTTTATTTGTGATATAAATATGGAATGCCTTTATAAAGAGATTAAAAAAAAAACATTAATAATACTTGACAGCACCATTCCATTCACAGATGGTTGGGTGCTTGGTGCTGAGATTAAACTACACTTATTTTCAAGTAGATGAAATAATCAATAATGTTAGTACTTGTGTTTTTTGGGGCACTACCAACGTCTCAATACTGTAGCTATAAATAGCCTACTATCTTGCTTTTCAAAAGTGACTAGACCTAAGGTTAGAGCCCTGTATTGTACCATAGCCCAATCATAGAGTACATATGGCCAAAGGTCAATCTACAGTATTATTTCCTCCAGTCCAGCACACACAAGGTTTAGTTCCAACTGTATATCACATATGCCATCGCATCATCCAGATACTGGATTCTCTACACTGGCTCACTAAATAACAGGTTATTTCTAAACTGCTCTCTTGGCACATAATATGGAATGCTTGCTTGCACACAAACATGAACCCACACATTTGTTAAAAGTTAATCTTTCTCACACACTTAGTGTTGAATATATGTTAATGTGTGTTATGTTATGGTGATGGACATGTATTCATTTTTTGTTTTCATAATCTTTCATTTTTTTATTTTTGTTTAATTTCTTTCAAAAACACATTTCTAATACATCTTGTGCCTTACATATTTTATTTTGTTATGTAGTTGGCCTAAGATACAGTATTAGGCCTGGTCTATGAACCCACGTAAGCCTATGCAAGATTTCTATGTATAAGTGTATGAAAACCATAGAACTTTAACCAAAACCAAACACACACATTGTGAGGCAAAGCGTAGAGCTAAGACTTTGTTGATGTGAGCGCTGAGCGGTGTTCACCAATATGTTTATGTTACTATTTACAGAGCCAGGGCTGTGTAGAAGTATCAGCAGGGTTGTAGAAGAGACAACCTAATTCGAGACCAAGTCTTCACCGAGACCAGTGTGTTTCGAGACCGAGACAACACCAAGACTTTTAGGGGTCAAGACCAAGACCAGACCAGTTCGAGTCCCACATAGCAAGATTCATAGCCTTCTTGCATAGACTGCATTGAGCGCGCAGTTGCCTGTATTATGCATGCATGCAATTCATCACTTATCATTGTTGGACTAGATGGAAGCATGACATTACGTAGAATTTTCTTTATGGGTAGGCCTACAGTTGAATGCACATATTGGAAAGTAGGCCTATTAATAGCCAACTTCACAGACATTACCAAAATTAGGTCGGTGAGTGGCATGGTCAGACTGGGACTGGAAAACGGCCCTGGACTTTGAAGCAGACCGGCCCGAGAACCATCTAGAGTACCTTGTTGGCAAATACAAACCACTATAATAAACTATGAGGCAGTAGTACTAGTAGAGGCAGTAGTATTTATGTTTGTAGTTAGCCTGGCCCTTTCTATTGAGCTTTTATTTGGTTTTTAATATAAACGAAAGGTACATTCAGTAGCCTAGTCTGTAGAACCAGCTGGGATAAATCTATCAGACCTATAGGGGAATATGACATACTGCACAAAGCCTTCTAAATAACAATTTTCATCTGCTTGCATTTATGTAGCCTACAGTAAGTTTAATTTGAACATGGGGGTGGGAGGTCCACATTAAGTGGGGGTTTGGGGGCTCTCACTCATGCCATTTTGAGTATTAAACACTTAATTACCTGCATTCTGTTTATTTTTTATGCAACTATGTGTGTATTTTCTTTGTGCTTATGGTATCTTTATATATGTAAAGGAAAATACAAAATTTAACAGGTGACGATTCTAAATATAGTATTATATAACATAAGACAATAGGTGTCTCATGCATTCTGTATTGCTTTCAAATTATCATGGAAAAGAAATTTAGGAACCAGGTAATGCAAAATCTAACAGTAGGGATAAAACTTAAAATAATCATGATTTCTTTCTTCTTCTAATCTAATTTCTTCTTATATCATACACCACCTTGCATTTGATTTGATTGTGTAAAAACTATTGGGCCAATCAGATCTCAGCATAAACAAGGATCAGTCCAAGATGGGAGGGGCCGCTTGTATCTCCCCTCAATATTGAAGGTATTAGTTTATTACAGTCTGACAAACACAGAGATGAGCTGTAGATGCCTGCCAGCCGCCGGCCCAATCGCAGAATGTAAAGTAAAAACATTATAAATTTAAGGGAGGCTTTACTTCTAATCACAATAATTATCATTAGACATGCACCGAGCAGAAATTATTATATTCTTGACCAATGGTTTTGACCAGTCTTGAAGTAAATTCCCGAGTCCCCTTGGTCCGAGACCAAGACAAGGCCGAGTTAAAATGCAGTCGAGTCTGAGACAAGGCAGAGACCTTCAAAATGTGGTCTCAAGACCGGTCGATGAGCGATAAGAGAAATGCTATGCACATTTTTTTTTGCACAATTTGATTAGATTCAAACGTATTTATGCATTTTTGCTAAATTTATGCTGTTTTGACAAAAATAATAAATAATAAAGATTATTTGCAAAAACCTACTATCTAATCTGTAAGGAAAATGCTTCGACACTTTAATTGGCGGTTATAGCCCGATAACACCTATTTTGCATTGTGCTTGCCTTTTAATATTTATAGAATTTTGAGCACTGATCACTTCGGTGACGTCACTAAAGTCTGCGAGGGGTTCAGGGTTAATTAAGGGGGGGCATTGTCATTCTGTCGTAGTCTCGCAGAGCCAGTCTTTACATAGCTTAGAGTATGGCAAGCCATTTAAACATTTATTCAGTAGACAGGATATTGCTTACGGATATCTGCAACGTCATTTCGCCTAGTCAAAACTTTGATTGAAGGTATCTATTACGTCATTTTGACTAGTTAAAACAGCAGTTTTAGATATCTGTAATTCAGTTTTGACTAGTACGTTCCAAACGTCTTTCGCCATTCATGTGTATGGGGTTTTTGATTACATATATCTGTAAATCAGTTGCAGATATCCTAAACGTCTATTGTTGATATCTTTAACAGAATAAGGACTAGCTGAAATTCCAGTTACATATATCTATAATGTAATTCTGAATAGTCACAATTACAGTTCAAGATATCTTAAATCCCCCTCAATTCTAGATATCAACATCGTCCTTTTAATATATCTTAAATAACGTTTCATCTAGTAAAACTCAGTTGTAGATATCTGGAACTGGGATCACAACCAGTCAAATCAAAATTACGGCTAGTCACAATTAATTACAATTAAAAAACAAGGCAGATATCTGTTAAATTAATTCCGGATAGTCAGCTCTAGTGAATAAATGTTAAAACGGCTTGTCATACTAGAGCACAGAGTTGCTTTTGTGACGTAGTGCTAAAGAACGGAAGAGGCTGAGACTTTATAGCTGAGAGGCGAAATTATTAAAGTAGTTGCCTCTGGCTTGCCGTAATTCTTCCGCTTGTCAAGACACAACTATGTCTGTTGTTGTGAGGAGGTTGGCTGCCCTGTCAGGGGCAACTGCGGTCACAGCCGGGGCATACGGCGCTCACGGTAGGATTTCCTATTGTTATAACGTCTTTCACATGCATGCGGTTTACATATCGCGTCGCCCAAAGGTCTGCTACTATAGCAGGATTATAGTAGCCTAATATTCCCATGTGACATATCACATGCTCTGCTTGTCTATGGGCTGTCATGATGTAGTTGAATATAATTTAAAAACATATCTTAATAAATAATTGTATTAATTCAAAACACAATATGTTGCGTGTTGAGTCAGTATAGTTAAAATGTCTGCTATTCATGTTCATTTACTATAGCCTATACGTATCTCAACTTTTAGGTTTCAAAAACAAGGACCCTGGTGATTATCAGAGAGAGGTAGGCCTATGTTGTTTATTATTTTGCAAAGTGAATGCCAGGGTTTTCACTCCCTACTATTCAGTCCTTTTCAGATTCCCTTCAGTTCAAATTGTACAGTAATTCGCACTAGACCCTTGACTTCTAAAATGTGTGAAGTCATGCCATTTAAACCGAAAAGACCATTCAACGTTTCTACATTGTAGAAATAAAGTCCCAACGTATTACTTTTATCAAACAATGTAGCCTTTCGTTGAAAATGAATAAAATATAGAAAAAATAGAGTGCAAGTATTCATCAAAGAACATCCATCAAAGATTTATAGCATATCTTACAGATCAAAGGAAATTACCGTATCGTATAAAGAAGCAAAACAGGAAGGTCCTATCTGGTACAATGCACATCTGTTATAGTCGTTTGTAAGAAAAAAATTATAATACGAATTTCAACAAGTCACAGAGCCTTGTTGTTTAATAAAAACGAATGATCATGTTGAAGCAAAATGCTATTTAACATTTGCACATGGTGTGAGTTGAACTGCACATGAAAAGTACCATACTTACTTGTCATCTTATCTGCTCATAATCTTTTTAGGTAATTTTATTTAGCATACTTTTATCTAAAATACTTTGCAAAATACTTGTTTCTACTTACAGGACCTGTTCTCTAGCCTCGCGAGACCATCCTGATCTTGTGAGCTTCAGTTTAACTTTGCGCCGAGAATCAGTCTGGAAAGCATACAAAGCATTGTAATCAATGTGTCCTTACAATAGTTGGAAATGTGAAATCATTTCAAATTACTTGCACTGTACTTTCTGTGATGAAACAGTTCCCTCTGCTATTAACGAATATGAGCTGATTAATGATACAATGGGATTTTCGATAACCCCCCCAACCTCAACTCTTTAAGCTCTTTTATGTGTACAACCTTTAATCTTCATACTGTATATTAATGGGCTTTGTGAAACCTATTTCTGATTGAATATTCACAGAAATAAAGATTGCCTCTGGGGCAAGATACAACTTTTTAAATTGTATTTTTTTCTTCTTGCTTATCTGTCTATCTCCTTTCTGAAGCTGTTTGAAACAGCCAACAAATACCACTTCTACCACAGCCTAGCTATGCTGGGGGCTGCCCACTGCGGCAAACCACTGCTGGTAAGTATAGGCTATAGAAACCTAATACCAATTTAGGATCCTGGAGACATTCCAGTCCACTTCTAAATTGAATCAGTCTTAGTGATATCATGTAACCATGTCTGCACCCTTCTCCTTTTCCGTGTTCAATAAGATGGCCCAGCTTATATAACCCAGTTTACATGAGATGGTACCCCTTAAACACACATCTTCCTTTGCTACTACAGTATTACTGTACATAGCAACCTTTTCTACTGACCATATGTTGTATGTGCATAGATCAGTTAGTAAAGGGTGTAGGTGCGATAAGTGAACATTATAAGTACTGTCAGAAGCTGACATTGTGCTCTTGAGCAAGCCACTGAATTTAACCATTCTATGTCTACAGGACCACTCCTACAGGCTGTTGCTACAGATAAGAATGTGTTCGTGCAGTTAACCTATAAGGATGCAGAGTTTATATTAGATATTACAGGGTGTGTTTTTGTAGGCCAACCCAGAAGTTTACCATTGATTGAGATAAGCTCTATGGCCTTGCGTTGGGAGGCTTATGATAAGCTAACATGACAAGATAATCATCACGTTTGAGCTGCGCTACCATAAGGGCACTCTCCTCTAGACAACATCTACAAAAGCAGTATGTTTGAGAACAGGTCCAGGCTACATTATCTGACTAAAACTAGCAATTGATCAATGTGCGTTGCTTATGTCAACATTAACAGTTATGGTTGTACTGGGTGTTCAATTCAATCAATCAATCAATCAATCTATCTATCTATCTTTATTTATGTAGCATTTTTCATACAAATTCATGTAACACAGTGCTTCACACTACGTCATTAAAAACATTTCAAAAAGAGGTAATACAATACTATATATAAAAAATAAAGTAATACCACCACTCATGTTACACTCATCATCCCAACCCTCCAATCACAAACAAACATCGG
>JAODLL010072294.1:0-15000 GCA_026546735.1 Forbesichthys agassizii | reverse complement strand
TTTAGGAGAATTACGTTTGTTTTGTTTTTTACTATTCGTCTGATATTAACCAAAACAAGCCATACTGTACTGTTATACGCCTGCCTATGAAAAAACACAACGCTATGGTGCACTATGTGCATTTAAGTTTGTCAAACTGCAGTACAAAACACTTCCACAGCAGAAAAAACAACACAAGTCAGAAACCAGTCAGCTGGATATTTATTTTAAGTGAGGTTGCCATGGTCACGCTGTTTCCTTATTTCATGCAGAAAGCACCGCTGTAGCAACATGTTTGTCTTTATATAACGACACTTTCAATCACCATGCTCCTCATGATTGGGCTATTAGCTGCCGGTCAACACCTGGGCCACAGAACTGGACCCAATCACGACTAAAAATCAACAAATACATCGAGGGTGACTTGAAAAATAGTACCACGGGTTTGTATATGAATAAAATAGCAAATGAGAGCGATCATATTTCTGTGATGTCACTGAATCACTATAACGCAATGCATGGGTTAGATATATTGTGGCATGGAAGATTTGGAAGGGTCAGGTGCAACCCCAAGGTGAGTTGGGAAGGATAACGTAGGTTGAATGTTAAACATGGTGAGTAAAACAATGTATCAATGTCAGAATGATGAGAAGCATTAATAAAATATATCGGTGATATTGTTAGATTCTGGAGGCATTTTCTTCAGTTTTCAGAAGTCTAATACCAAAAAAGATTTACCCTTAGTCGATTAGTCGGATGTATTAATTGGAATAAAAAATACCTAAAACTTTCGAGCACTTTTACACACACTGTATATATATATATATATATATATATATATGTGTGTGTGTGTGTGTGTATAATATACAGTGCATGTGCAGTCTTTACCTATTCTAATGTTAACAAATTTAAACAGTGCGGGCCAATGTTGTATAAAATAACAGCAAGTCAGCATCCAATGGGGCCAGTTTAGCTGTGTGCAGTGAATAAATGAAATAGCGACCCTCCATCACATATCGTATCAATACTTTGTTGCTGGGCCAACAATAATGTTCAATGCGGCCTATATTGACGTATATATTGATGTATAAATGTATGCCACTAACAAAGCCATTACAAAATAATTTACATATTTAGTATATATTTATAGCACAGGTTGTATTTATGGTAAATGCTAGAAAATAAGTTTGGGATCAAATAATTCAGAGGACCCCCAGCAGTACCTCTAAGGACCCCCTAGCGGTTCCAGGCCCCCTGTTGAAGACCTCTGGTCTAGACCATGCATCAGCTCACTTGACAGCATTTCCATTATGGCAAAAAAAAAACATTTGACAGTGTTTTCAAGTGATAACAGTTTATGATGGGCTCAAAAGTTAATAATCCACACCGTCTGCATGTCTGTCCTTACTGACTACTCGACAAGATGGTTTTTCATGCCTATTGTGTCTTTAATCTAATGTTCTCACTCCAATCGTCTAAAAAGCATTATTTAATGTAAAAAGAAGAGGTCTATGAAGTAAAACTGTTGAAAAGCTAATTTACTTTATTATGGCACTAGAATGACACTTAAGAAACTAACAAAAATGAACACATGCATTTAAGAGAAATAAAATTGGGGGCTGGACAGAAAAATGAGAAATCACATGTTCCATCACCCTGTAATACATCATCCATCCAGTGAGCTCGAAGTTATCTAATACATACACTTAGAAATATATAATATTCCTGTTCCATATTGCCTATCTGGTTCTCAAACATCTAATGGATATGTCTACTTCAGCATATTGCATATATCAAATAATGAGAGAGTAGTCAGTAGTCATTTAATATGCCAGCTTTACTCTGAAAACCAGGGAATCCAATTGAATGCTAAAGAAGAAGGCGATCGAACAGTATCTGTTTTGTAAGTGTTAAGAGATCAAATGCAAGACATACTGCAGTATTTTTAAACAGACATCTTTATATGGATTGTGAATGTATGTATGTATGTATGCAATACACTACTTTCAAGTTTTTGTGTGTGTGAAAACTTTCCACCTGAGGTCGAACTGCAACAATGTTGTACATTATACCATGGTTCATCACAGTTTATCAAAATGGTAGACACGTGAACAAGTGTGGTCAAAGTCACAAGCTACTATAGGTCCATGTTGTCTGCCATAGATGTAACTCTACACAAATATGCATGGGTATTCTCTAAGATTTAACTACACTCAAGTAGTCATAGAACACAGAACTATGTCATCCTACAATGTGACTTATAGCTTCATGGGGTGCCAATTTGGTGGGGTATCGATCATTTGGAGATTTGCAGGTAAATTGACAAAGAAAAGTACACTACACCGACTAAAATACTTACCGTTAGATTCCTTTTTTCGGTTTTGCGTAACCCATTACCTTACTGTATATTGCACTCTCTACCATTCTGGTACCGAAGTAGCTCAAACAAACTACAAGACAAATACGATTTTCCCAAGTCTTTCCTATTTTAGCCCTTTCATGGATAAAGCTGACATAGTGGGCACGTCTAACAAATGGCCGCCCCACTACCATACTACCCACATATCTTCTCAGCAGCTTTCATTTATCGATTCCTCTATTGAAAAGTGCCCTTTGGCTATTTTAGACTAGCCGCTTTCTTTCTTTTGATTTCTAGCTCCCCTGCTCTCACACAGCCAGAGACATGTTGTCATAATATGTCTGTTTTAGAACATAAAATATGTAATCCTTGTACATTATTTCACTAATTCAGCTCATTCATCTCATACTAATTCAGCTAAAGAAGAATACTAGGTTGGCTGATGCTACTTTTGGTGATTTTGTGGTTATTACAAAAACAAACATATGACCTTCCTCAGAAAATCCCTTAGAGTGAATATTTGGTCCAAGGTGGACACAAATAGTCTGAAGAGCACTGGGCCACTCTAGCCCTGCTTTTGAGAGAAAACCATTATCCTTTGGGGTTTTAGATAGCTAACATAATCACTACCCTGTTAACTAATCATTGCTATTTCATGTCTGACTCCTAACCGCTTCCTGTACTAGCGTTTTGTACAAGTCTAAATCCTGGTTCAGCTAAAAGGCCCTTTGTCGTCATCGTTAGGGGCAACCACATATCCTCAAATGAGCAGCCACATGATCCTCCTGGGCAAAAGAGGAGATGTCGACACTCGGAAGCCTTTTGTAATCCCTTGAGGTGAACCCCAAGCAGCCAAACCGTAGGAGTGACACAACAGATGGCTCACTGATAATCAGAAGCGTGGGAGGGCTGACAAATGAGCCTCTCTCCATTCCAACTAATGTCCAGAAATGCAAAGAGTCACATGGATGCAAGAACGTTTTCATCTGTTGTTCCTGGAGCTTCTGCCCATTGCTTGGTTGTTGCTTTTCATGCTAAAGTCTTTAATATCTCTATTCTCCTCATCATCTTCCGCTTTGACCTCCGCCCAAGGGCTGGACAAAAAGCCATGCGTGTCTATTCCATAGGACTGGTGGCCATCTTTACCCCGAGCGGATGGGTTGGCCTGATCTATTGATCCTGTGCTGTTGCATTTCTTCACCAGCGGGGGTGCCAGAGAGCCAGGAGCAAGGAGAGACGTTAGAGACAGGCTGCTTAGCGTGTCAGACAACTGTTCACTGTTTAACGCTTGGCTGCAGCAATCAACCCCTGACCCCACGCCTACATCTTCGTCCGAGGGGTCCATGGAGTCCTGCCGAGGGCAGCCAGGGCTGGTACTGCCCCCGCAGCTGCTCTGGCTTCTTTGGTGCCCCCTGGTGGATTGGAGGGGTACTGCAGTGCTGCGGTTCTTCCGCGACGCGTGACCCTGGGCTCCCGCGGACGCTTCCTGAGGGAGCAGGGGGTCACTGGGGAGGGGACAGAGGATGGGCATGGGTAGACCCAGGTCCCTCTGTGGGGAAACGCTGAAGCTCAGTCCCTCCTCTAGAGTGGTGTGCAGGCTGCTCTCTGAGCTGGCTGTGGCCAGGGAGGAATCACTGTGAGAGGGCTGCTGGGAATGAAAGCAGAGGGTGGAGGAGGAACGTGATAAATAATGATAGACAGACAGACAGACAGACCGATAGACAGACACTTTATTGTCCTCTTGAGTGTGAAGGTGACTGGTAATAAGATAAAAGGTGGGACGCAAGGAGGGCAAGAGGCAGGACAGGGTGATGAGATAGTCTGAGGTGACGATAAAGAGAGAGAGAGCAATAAATAAAGAGCTTGGGTGAGAACGACATGGAGAGCAGAGCAGGTACCGGCGCCGGTCAGGCATAACTAGCCGAGCGCCACGCAGCTGAGGATCACAGCGGTTTTAACAGACCTAACAAGCAGCAACATAGAGAGAGGCTTTCCAAAATGTCTCTATGGATGGAAGAAGATGTTTGTTGTGCATCGTTGTGTTCTACAGTATGAAACCTAAAGTATGAAACATAAAGAAACCTAAAGTTGCTAAAGATGTAGAAATTAATTTAGCTATAGGCCAGTGACATCTTTGTGTCTCTCTCGAAATGTTAAACATTCCCGTCGTTATAGTCTGATGAACATCAAGATTGATATTGTTTATTTAATAATTTCCATTCGTATGACAGTTGTTTTCCTTTCATTCAGTTATATAATTAAATAATTGTTATTTAATTACTTTATGTTATGTATAAGAAAAGCAATCAATACACTGCTTAAGAATATATCTATATATTTCATACTTTATATTACAATATTTCATATTAACTATAATCTTTCACTATAAAAGTGAAAAGCTTGGTAACTTGAAAATGATATAAAGCAGAGGTCACACACTAACACATGTTAATAGAAAGAATATGCCTATATAGCCTATAAAGTTGATATACGTAATACCTCATTAAATAGTGTTAAAACAGTCAGATTCCAACACTGGCCACACTTCCCTACCCCTTGTGCATTAACACTTCTGTGTACAATCCAAGAATCCATGGAGCTATTCCACGGCTCTCAACCCCTACCTGGGTGCTGAGGGCCCTGGTGGCTCCAAGAGAGTGCAGGGAGGCCCAGGAAGCCGGGAAGGTCAGCCCGGAGGGCCTCCTCCCAGGCTGCCTTGCTGCAGTCTCTGGGCTGCCTACAGGAACCAATGCGGCTGAATGGAAGAAGTCCGCGGGCAGGAAGATGGCAGGCGGGTGCCCTCCTCCGTCACCTCCTCCATCAGCCTCTGAGACACAAGAGGTGAGCAGGTAAAGGAGGTGGCACACCCGTTTCTTTTGTGCGCATTACAGACATGTAGACCATTGCTGCAGCCAGAGAACTGTCCCTAGTTGCAGTCAGCGTAACTGTCTATGCCGCTCTAAATCAGGGGTCCCGTGCACTCCTTTGTAGACATCGTTTTACAGGACTTTTCCGGAACATTTCCAGTGAACTAGTGCTGTTTATGACAGACAGGGTTCAGTCTACCCTTGAAGTTGCACTTGATATGGACTTCTGGCAAAACTGGTGGGTTCACACATTTTTTTTTTTACATCATAACCGACAGAAACCTATTCACATACTCATACATGAGATACAATTTCAATATTTAAAAGTACCCTGAACATAACAGCCCTTTCAGATGGCACTATCAGCTATGGGCAGCTGCGTAACCACGGGTGGCTGTGGGTGGGCGGCCGCCGCCCACTTAGAACCACCCAACCAGTTTGGTATTTTTGACGCTGAGCAGGAGAATAGGACCCAATATCACGACATTCAAACGTGTATTCCAAACTGGTCACAAACAGGCAGGATTACGCACAGCCTATGAACACTGATCGACAAGGACACAAGAAACACAAAGGCTGAACGTCGCTGCCCAAGACAGACCATTGGACAGGGACAACATAGGTGAAACTGATAAGACATTCAATATGGGCTAGGAACAGAGACAGACAGGCTAAATGTGTACAGGACAGTCAACACTAGGACTGGAATAAGCTTAAGACCGGCACAGACAACAGACGATGACCGTTGTTTCATTTTTAACTAAATCACAAACACTTGATTTCATTATTGTGTATCCACAAATGTATCAATAGGTTGCGTCTCTAGCCTCCACCCTCTTTACACTAATCTTACAGCGGGAACGATCAGTCAGTGCACCAGAACATGTCACTCGTCAACATCCTTGTGTACACATCTGTCTTCACGCCATCCCAACCCCCTCTTCCTTCATTCCCCCTCCCAGGTCACTGCTGTAATTGATTTAGCAGTCAATCAAGTGTGTGGCGTCCTCTGTAGCCTTGGTACCATGCACATCTGAGTCATTTATGGTCCTCCTCTTAATAAATCATACCATCAATATCACTGCAATGTCGAGGAGTAATGAAATGCCACCGGTTAAATACCAAGCGGGGTCACTATCAATGGTGATAAGGATAATAAGGGGTGCAGATGAATGGTATAGGCTGTCAGATAGATATTAATCTAATATACGTGGATAATGGATGATATGGCAGAATGTAAAGGTGAGCCATTAAATGGGAGCATATAACACTGTGGGAGGAAAACTTCATATTTACAATTCAACTGAAAATAATTCTCTTATATAGCTCTCTGATGCCTGTTTTGGGATGTCACCTTTCAAAGGCCATCAATCGGGGAGAGCACAACACCTTCATGTTTTTTTCCTTTGTGTGATAGCATTGATGTGTCTTCAAATATCAGCGTAATTGGACACAGAGAGCATTTTCCCTTTGAATACTAATAGCTGGAAGCGTTGCGGCATATCAAACAGAGCGTCTGCGACGGAAGGAGTTTCAAACTAGGGGTTTTGGGACTCCTCGGTGAGTCGTAAGACTCTTATTTTGTTACAATATTTTAAAAGATTGATTTTATTATGTTCTAAATTATGACTAAATAATGATACTATTTCAAATTTGTATTAATATATTAAAGTAGCCTATTCGTTATATATTAGACATAGATTATGTATTTTAGTTTTATTTATATTTTATGAATTTTGTATGGATCAAGCTATAGCTGGAGGAAAGACATTATTACTCAGGAAGCCCGAACCCATGAGAAGCTGTTTATTCCTCTCTCACTTGTTGTTAAAAGACAACTTATACAGATATTATGCGCTGTCCCACGTCACCAAACACTGACCTCATTAACTAAAAGGTCCAGGTTTACGAGCCAGGTGTCCCGGCTTAGCAGTGCCTGATCATCAACACCCTACCAGTTGTGTGTAGGTGGGAATGGAGCGGTGGCGTAGTACCCTTCCCCTGTGCAGGTACCTGGTAGCTGAGCCGCGCTGTGCTGTAGCGGGTGTTGGGGGGTCCGCTGGGGCTGAACACGCTGCTCCAGCAGCCCCAGTGGCCGCGAGCCGCTGCCTGAGCTGGGGCGACCGAGCTCTGCGTTACCACCCTGGGCGGAGCCCTCCTGGGACTCCTCCGAGCTGCGGGACTCACAGCTGCTCCTCTGGGAGACAGACAGACAGACAGACAGACAGACAGACAGGCAGACAGACAGACAGGAGGAACAGGGGAGGGCAGGGATGGGAGGGAGAAAGATCAAAGGAAGTTAACAGTTGAGTGAAAGACAAAGGATGGATGCTAGGTTTGATTTATGTACTGGCATGCCATGCAGCAGCAGTGAAATGAATACTTTTCTGATATGAATAAACTGACATATCTAAGGAAAAACACCTTTCATGTGCCCTCATAAAATGGCACATCAGAAAACCTCCACTGCATATTCAAAGAGAGTTCTTTTCAAATTCCTTCTAATAGCATCCTTTACAACTCCGCTAAACATTGGATTTCATTTAAAACATATAATGCAGCACTTCAAATAGTCCCTGTGTTGTTGCTATTTCAGATGGGATCAAATGAATCAGGCTTTAATAGCGCAGCCTTAAAACACAGCAGGTGGAAATCCTGAGAGCCACTTGGGTAGTCTGGACCGGGAAATGAAAAAGGTGCTTAAAGACAGATGCGTGCAAACACACACGCACGTACACACACACACGCACGTGCGCACACACACACGCACGCACACACACTTGATTGAATGCACAATAGAAAATAAACACAAAAAACACACACACAATTATGCACATTGGGTGGACACACAGATACTGAAGCAAGACACTCAAAGTCACTTCCCAGGATGCAATAGTGCAGACAGCACAGCACCGAGGGAGCCAATAGATGTAATCAGACACTGGCACTTGTAAATAGTCATTAATTACACATTAAGGATTAGCAAGATGGAGAAGGACTCCCCGTAGCCTGGCCTGTGTGTGTGTATGTGTGTGTAAGTGTGTGTCAACCAAAATCAATAAGAATTACTCGCAAAACCCTGTAGTTAACAATTGTCAGATTCATGGGACAATTAGATAAAAAAAAGTAAATACACATATATTTATGTGTCCAGTTATTACAGTAATGTCCTTTTTTCTGTTTTAGCTGATATAAAGCAAAAATATTGTCTTCGTCTTTGTGCAAATAAAGTGTTTGTGTGAATTATAATAGTGAGAACATATGCACATATATTTGTGTGGCTGTTTGAGAGAGAGAGAGAGAGAGAGAGAGAGAGAGAGAGAGAGAGAGAGAGAGAGAGAGAGAGAGAGGGAGAGAGAGAGATGTGTGTTTTTTGCTACTGTGCATTCATGCTAGTGTGTGTGTGTGTGCGTGCGCGTGTGTGCGTGTTTGCGTGTGTGCGCACGTGTGTGTGTGTGTGTGTGTACCAGCAGCCGGTAGGTGCTGTGTTCGTCCAGACTGAGGTCATCCGGCAACGCCAGAGACGACTTGTCTGACAGCTGCTCTGACATCAGAGACGCCTGCTCCACCTCCGCCAACCTGATCTGTCCCACAAACATAGAGCAGCCAATCACATGTCTTTCTTCACTAATATGCTAGAACTATAGCTTACAGTCACCCTAACATACATAACGGTCCTGTTTTATGTCCTTGATATACTTAATCATTATACTTGCAATTCACTGTAGATCGCTTTGGCTAAAAGACACTGCTAATTGTAACTGAGCAAAACATTGTTCATTTTAAAATGTTAATGACATTACAGATGTATTATGCATTAATACAAGGTGATTGGAAAGAATCATAATTCTCTGTAATAATGCAGAATTTTCATCAGCCTTGGAGATGAATTTCATGTATTTTATCTCCCTGCACACTGGACTCAAGTGTCACACTCACACAGCTCAGCCTGTGATTGGTTGTAAACAGGAGAGTAAAATGTTGAGTGAGTGACAACTTGTCAGCGAAGTGAATCCATAGACGACTCATTAGAACTGCTGGGCTGTTTGGCTAACTGAACATATTGTCCTAGTGTGCAGGTCACTGATATAGGGTCCATCTTGGTGTGGTGAACATGGCATAATAGGGCAACACAAGGTGTGTCCGAATGTCAACAGTGAACCATACACACTGTTCTAACATGTCTCGGCATGGGACAGTAAGGCAAAACCAATACAAACTGCCCTGTAAAACTTAATGCTAGTGTATAGCACGTGTCATATAGTGTTTCATGTATACGTTAATCCCAAACATAATACATACTCAGCAAATTTTAAAACTCATTTAAAACATAGCAACTTTAGCATTTCATACATTAATGTAAAGATACTAGTGACAGGTTATAAAAGGGTAACACAAAAAATAAATAACAAATTATAATAATAACAGTTTCGGCGCAGGTAACATTACACGTTTTAGCGCATTTAATAACTGTACAGAACTGTATGGAGCTATACAGAACACACCTTAAGTAGTAATTACATGTAAATAACCAGCTAATGTGCATTTAACTGTATGGTATGAATAGCCATGACTCATACCACACATACACACACACACGCATGCACACACACACAGTATCGTCAGTTGAAAATCACAGGAGAACTTCAGCTGCCATATTAAATTGGGCTTTGTTCATGTGTGACAGGTCTACAGTACTGCACACATTCTAGAGCACTGTATGACCACAGTCTCATGGCTGCTACTACATTACAGTACATGATGCCATGTGAGACTGGACCTTTGAGGTTCCACTGAATGTCTGGACCAGAGAAAACAGATGCCAGACAAACAGACAAATAAGCATATGACTGAATATGTTAGTATCAGTCAGTATGTAAGATTAGAATTTGAGTATATAGCTAATTGCAGTTATTGTTGATGATTTAGTTTGGCTTTAGAGCTTAAATTATTGTTTCATTTTTTGCTTTAAAAAAAAAAATCAATTCCAATATGGCATATGACTTCATTAATGCAATATTGTCAATTCAAACCAGAGACGCTTCAGATGAAGCACCATTGTATGCTCATTTATGGGCAATGCATTCCCTATAACCTCCACTATGCAAGGTATCAACTTGAATGGAACGTAATGTGCTAATCTTCATATCTATATATACCATATATATATATATATCATATACCAAATTCACATACTTTTCACCTTGCAAATATGTCATACCCCATCAATAAGCCGTGCTGGAATTGCCTATGCATTTCTGTACAGTACTTTCTTTCTTTCAGCAAACAGTATAAAAAAACACATACAATATAATATATAATAATATAAAAATAATCTTACAATATGAAACAATGAACCCCAAACATTCCCTGTAATGGACAATAGAAAACGAGAAAAACTACTGCTGAGGATAAATGCTATCCCAAGCATCACTAAAGCAGGCTGGTACGTACAGTATATGACAAGGCAAGCAGAAATATGTGTGTAAATGAGACTTAGACGATTCATGAATCAGTAGTTTATTCATTACATGCTACATCATTATGCCCACATCGAACACATTACAGTTATACAATACACTGTATATATAATCTACAATATAATAGTATTAGCTACAGATGACTGTTAAAGATGATAGACATACACATGTCTACATTTAAAGGTTAATTTAAAGGTCCTTCATTTGTTCCAAACCATGCAATGGAATCAACTGCATATTGCCAACTTGTGCATATGTGCAAAAATTGCTGTCACAGACCAATCAGATGGACTCAATGATGAAATACTACAGATCTGGCAGTAACTTATTCAGTGAAATCAAATATACAATATGGCACTGTTGCATGTAGGTGGTGATAGTCTCAAAACAGGAAACAGTGACTCAATGTAATGCATCAATAAAAACAAACATTAATAAATGCTTAATTAATAACTGTGTGGGTGTGTACGTGTGAGTGCTTGTGTAGAAGGGGGACCCTTGGCCGACACAAGGGTGGACATTAGCTGTCACGGGCTGCCATGGCTACGCTGCTGCGTGAGTGACACTGCAAATTTGTTTTTTTGCAGTGATACAAAAGTAATGGTGTGCCTTCTTGTGAGTGATACCGTGGTGTGTGCGTGCGTGTGTGTGCACCCCCACTAACCTCTTGTGGGTGTCTCTTGCAGTCCTTGCATATAGGCGGGGAGCAGTAGTGGTGGAACACAGAGCCAGAGAGGTTGTCAATCATGTCCCCCTCCAATGAGTCCTTAATCAGCAGAGACACACTGTCCAGCCACTGGCTCTCCTGGCATGCACACACACACACACACCACATTATCACTCACTCGCACGCATGTACGTGCACACGCATGCACGCGCGCACAGAGACAGAACAAAGAGCAGTGCCTTATGAATATGTAATCAGGTGTGTTGCGTATAAGTGGGAATATACCACATGGGTTACTGATAATGTTCTGTCACTAGAGGACCTCATCCTGTAATTAATATTGGTAATAGGACCCCGTTTGTGATGTACGTACAGTACTGTGCTATTATGGCATGGCCAACCCATTATAACACCAAAGACAATGTCTGACTTGTTTTGGTAGACCAACACAATAACCAATGTCTTGATAATGTCCTGTTTATCACTTTGTGGATATAATGTAGCTATGGGAGAAGAGGTCAGGACCTCATTATTTTGAGGTAAAGTACATACAGCGTATCCAACATCAAGAGGTCTGACCTAGGTCTAGCGCTCTACAATCAGATCACAATACCTGAAGACAATTTCAGGCCATATGCTACTTCAACTAAATATTCATACAGTACATTGCAAACATAATGGAAAAAAGTCCCAATTTTCCAGATTGTCCATTTGCTTTGCCCATTCTCTCATCATTCCCTATTTAGGCGGGTACTTTTGGCTGAAGCTCAAGAGGCCAATTAGACTACACTTAAACCTGAACACAAAGCTTTGATGCAGATTAGTTGCTTGATGTAACTGCGCTGATGTTTTAAATGTGTATGTATGGTGGTGGATCGTGCTTGTCTTCTCTTCCTAATCTCAATAAGGTACAGTGCCTGGATGGAGGAATTAATGATACATGAACAGATAAACAGGCCGTACAGTAAAAATATGCCACTTATGAAAGGAGCTTCTTGCTGTTGATGAAGTCCAATATGTTAAAAAACTAAATTTGTATATTTGAATGAATCACAGATCAGTAAAAGTCATGACATCCTTTCAACACCTGTAGCACTGCAACATGGTCCCAGGACAACGTCTTTCTACTTACGCCATCCTTCCCTTCAAATCTGCTCTCTTTATAGACTCACTTTTCAAACACTATATCTGAGTGCCTTTGTTCCTCCCTCCATCTGCTAATGCTCCCAGTTCTCTGTCAAAGCATCGTTCATCATGCTCTCGGTCCCGTGCGTGTCTCCTGAGATTATTAAAGTCTCTTGTGTTTGTTAATTACACATTATCTGAAGGAGCTGCCGATGCACTGAGTTGCTGGCGGCAAGACAAAGAGAGCTGACTTCTGCCTTGTTGCGGCGAACGCAGAGCTCGAGGGGGCCAGGCCAACGCTGGCTCTATAAGATTAATTGTGCTTTTCATTGAAGTGCCCCTGAAAGAGCTTTCTCAAAGCTCCCATTTAGGGGGGCTGAAGAGGTGAATGGTGTGCAGTTTTACACAGTCAGCAGTACCACGCAATGTGCAGGTCTGCTAAAGTAAATAGTAAAAAATAATGAGAGGTCATGCATGTCAGGTGCGACCTCAGATTAAGCAATGAATCATAGAGTTCATGTCACTTCTTTATGTGATAAAATCATTTGTCTAAGGCACCACAGATTTCATTTTTAATCCCCCCCCCCTTCACAGAGGTTTACCCACGTATAACCTTGCAGTTCATCTAGTTAAAAAATATCCTGAAAAACAGCAACACCAGCAACTTCATTAATCATACTACCCCTTTATCTAAAGCTATAATCACTTAAACCTTAAACGATATCAATATACAATGACAAGTGGACCACAGACCAAAATGACCAACATATACAGTACATATCATTTGGCAAAACACATGCGTCCATGACAATACATTTAAACAAAAACTGAACAAAGCCTTTCTTTCATACCCACACTACCATCCACAAACAGCCAAAGAAAGACTATGCATATTGTCCAACCTCAACGTATGATTACTTCCAAGGCCTCATGCGTTCCCCACAGAATCTCAGCCTCAGCAAACATTGTATTATTGACAACGTCTCAATACATCCATGAAAACATTTGGGATTCATGTTTGTTGTACTCTACATTGTATTGTGTAATTATGTAGTGATTACAAAAAACAAACAAAAAAGTACACTACCCGCATTACTATACTGAGCTTCAGACAAGTTCGAGTTTTCTTAATAAAAATGCCTGCATCAATATTTGTAATGAAATAAACCTCCCACAAGAACATTGAGGGGACTGCTCCAAGACAGCGTTGTCATGGTAACCTCTAATGAACCAGAAACTTCAGCAGTTCGTTTAGTTGATGCCCAAAAACCACTGGAATTGTACTTTATATATTAGTATTTTCCTGGTTGTCAGGTGAATCTTTCCTCAAATAGTGAGCTCCTTAGATTCCAATGCGTGTCTTCAGCATGTTGCTATATCTTATGTTATTAAAAGATATCTAGTCATATCAATGACACCCTCGGAGTTTCATGTCAGCACTCATATGAGCATGCATTTCAGTTTTTCCAGCCGCTTCTGTCTGCTAGGGAGACGCTCTCCAACTTTTCTGTGTTCGTCTGTTCTCCAAGTTGCCTTTTTGCACGCCGGCTCACCTGGGTGAGCGGTGCTGTGGGGTAAAGTTCACGCTGCTACTGCTGAGTTTCTCAGCGCGTCTCTCTGTCTTCCAGCTCCCACTGCAGGGCTGTGAGGTGAGCGAGGCGGCAGCGGTCAATAGCTGCCGTAGAAGCTGGGCTTCAGCCCCTGAACCGTGCGCACGCCGCATGCACACGCGCTGGAGCAGGCGGAGATGAACAGCGGGGCTAAACATGGCTGGGTGGGCCAGGTAAGAGGTGATGATGGGTGGGGGGTGAGTGTTTCTGGACCTACCGCTCCCCATCCCAGGCCATCCGCTGTGAGGCACAGCAGCAGCATTAACATTGCAGTAGAGCATGTTGTGCTCTATAATGATGCAGATGATGAACACCATTGGAATGTAGTGGCAGCTATTTGGCAAACCCTTTAGCGGGATAGCATGGCATATGCCATTAGACTCTAGAAGTTAATTCTGGCGTTTGGAGGATTATTACAAGATTTGAAAGTAATAATAAGATACGCTCTGTTTTGTATGGAACTACCCTTGAACCATGTAACCAAACATTTTTGAATTATATAAAGATGGAGCGTTGTAATGCATTTTAATGGAGCAAACATGTTACGCTTTTGGTCTCTTATGTGGGATTGTCACCTGTAGAGGCTGACGTAAGCAGTGCCCAGACAGCTAAATCTACCAAACAGTTTGCTGCCAAAATATTGTTGTGGCCTCAGATTGATCGTAGGTATTTAGCAATGAATGTTACTGCATATACTAAATACTAATACTAAGATACCCTTTAAATGCCCCCAGAGATAAATTATGGGCAATAGGATGGTGAAAGCCGTGTACCTCCCCATAGACATGCATGGGTCATTCTGGTCTGCGTAAAGGGTAAAAAGTCGTCTCCCTCCTTCCAAACATCGAATGCTTTCCGTTAAATAAAATTCTGAATTCGCTAATTCAGTGCTGCGTGGCTCATTTCCCTTGTA
>JAODLL010072283.1:0-16519 GCA_026546735.1 Forbesichthys agassizii | reverse complement strand
GTGATTCTGGAGAAGGCTAGGATAGTGTTATGTGGTGCAGTATGCACCACTTTGTTTGTGTTTTTACAAGCCAGGGCTTTGTAAAACACCAAATTATATATTCAGCACGCACACAGAATGGACAGCAGGTGTAAAATGAGTGGATATTAGCTGCATTTAACGTGTATTACGTTACAATAACTGACTACACCTTTTAATCTGAACTTGTTTTCATTTAATACATTTGGCCACAACTTTCTACTCCGGTGCTAAATCTGTTATGTTTACTATCCAAAGATGTTCCGGCTATCCATCAAATAATGTGACATATCCCGGCACCGCTGTGTGTTGTGTGTTGTGGAACATGTTGCCGGGATACAGACAAGGATGGAGCACAGACATAAACATTGGGAGGTAAAAAAAAAAAAATTCCATGTCGAGTTTCATTTCATGAGGTTGTAAATCGAGATCTTGGGCCCAATCTCACGTGTTACAGTACACCTACAGGTTGCTCCGGCAGAGCAGATAACTCATGACACACACACAGATGTGGCACATGGACAGCTGTGCGCACACGTTAGTGGTTGTGGAAATATATTCTCTCTGCTATCCACTGCACGTGTAGTGAGCACGCTATGCTCGCACGTGTTTGCATGCCGTCTTTCCTGCAAATTGTTTTGTGTGATGGTCTTTTGTGCTGCACAAAAGCCTACAATCTTGCCCGGGTTCTTGCATCACTTTAATAAAGCCTTTTCTGTCGTCCATCTCCCACTGTCTGAGGAATGAGTCAGACTTGCTCTCCATGGCACACTGGCGTTGAAAAGAGTAAAGTAAGGACTTTATTTACGTGCTAATTATTAAGTTTTGCTCAGAGATCAGCACAGGCTGCTTATAATGAAGGGGGGGGGGGGTAATGTACCAATGAGCTGGATGCCAACTGCTGTTAAACAAGAAGTGATTGAGAGTGACATGTTGAAAAGCTGATTATTGCATGTGATTTCTACTCCCTTGGTCATGTGCAGCACCAAGTGATAAAATATAAAGAAAATAAAATGAGAATCTGAAAACTATTATTGTACCTGTTTCTTTATTTGGGAAATACCATTAGGTGTTTTTATATTCTATAACTGGCAGTAGTGGTCAATATATCACATGCTCCATTACAATATAGACATTACTGAACCAGGGATATATTATGGGTGACAGACAAACAATGAAATCCCTAATTGAGTAATTACAACAGATGATGATTCCTGCAACAGCAATAAAAAATAATGTACAAAAGTCTATATATTACACCTGTTACACCACAATGCATTTGCTTTTTTGTTAAAAATACCAACTTCTGTTGGAAAAACAAAACAAACTTGAGTAATGTATTGAGAATGTGAATTAAATAATTCCAATTTTAAAATAAAAAAAAATATATAATCCATTAAGGAAGGTGGATAAATAAATGATTGCAATGTCCCAACATAGGATAATAACATATATATATATATGGACAATTAATGAATGTTGCTCAATGTGTGAAAAAACAAACACTTTCTTGAATCTAATATATGTATGTGTTCAATACATCATAACTTGTGTTTCACTTTCTCCACGCGAGGCTTTTTTCTGGTTGCTCTTCTTGATTTGGTTTATCGTTAAGGCGAACACAATAACTGCAAAACGACAGAAGATAACACAGTGGATCAGATATGAATACCAAAACAGCACAAGGCGCTGAAAGACTAACATTTCCATGCTACTGTCACAATAGAGAACATATGTGCGTGTGTGGTCCGAAGATGTGGGACATATCGAGGGTTGAGAACCACCAGAGGGGCGTAAGTGACATTTCTCTACAACTGTACAGGAGGGCCGAAACAACATGTTTAAATTCACATGCGCCTTTTTGGCACCAACATTTCATCCATTTAATCTAAATGCATGGATCCATCTGATGACAATATGAACAAAGCTGTACATACAGTTTAAAATAAATAATCTATTGTGATAAAATAAAATAATAACATAAAAAAGCCTTACCATCCTTACCACTGCTTTTCAAATATTAATTTCTCAATGCCAAAAGGGCTTAAGTGCAGTTATGCCATTTTGGCACCAACTGGTGTAGTATGTTCAGTATTTAAGTATTTTGGTTTTTAATGAATAACCAATTGGTTAAGAATTCACTTGTGCACTTCTGGAAGTAGAAAGAGCTCATCAAGAGCTTTAGTTTGATATATACATCTCCATATCACCCAGAATGTCAGTTAAGCCCCTCTGGTTCTCACCCGTCGATATACTATGTGTTTACAGTGTAGGGTGTTGTAGCTGACTCACCACAAAACAAGAGTGTGCCCACCAAGATGCCAATGGTGGCTCCTAATCCAAACTTAGCTTGTGTACCAGGTTGGGTATAGCAGTGCCCGAGCTCTGTGCAGTTACATACTCTCACTTAAACGAGAATAGACAGAAACATGTTAAACATATTGAAGAGACCTATGGATGATATACACTGTGATGCAGTAGACCGACTCAAAGGTTAATATGTAGCTAATCACTCACCTTCAAACTTGTGTGTGACGCCCATGCCTGCATTGTCCAGGATGTTAATGGGAATCAGGAAGGTTTTGTCTTCGGTGGGTATTTTCTTCAGGACCAGATTAGCTGAAGTATCTGCAGTGGACGCACATTCAGAAAGAAGTTTTGCATACAATGTCTAAGTCTGCAACTGCATCAGAAGCACCCAAGTGATCCATATCATTTAAAGAAAGCAACTGCAACTTTCTGTTTTTGAAAGCTGACATATTGACTTTCAGATTACTTTTTAATGTGTTTTCATTCACGGTAGTTGCAGAAATCACTAGAGAAATATTGTCTATAATAGTGTGGTGGTCACAGTATCAATAATACTGTAGTGTGTAGAAGTGTACTGGCAGTACACCAGCGATACAACAACAATCATAACTGCAGTACTGACTTAGCAAGACAATGCTAATAGAAATGCATAATATCATTATATCATATGCAATCATTGGACCCAGTATACCACTCTGCCCTGCGTTTCATCACAGGTTGTAAATACTTAACGCACCATTGTACTCTCTATGCTTAAGCTGAGTGGACATCCTTGTATGTACACAGGTGCACTCATTGGTTTAGTTTTATTTATAGTTATATTTAAGACTCTCCGTGGGTTGGTTCCATCTTATTTATTCACTTTTCTCTCAAAAAGCCAAAGTAAATATGGCCTGCGCTCTCAGGATACAGTGAAATTGTCTGTTCCCTGGGTGCATACATAGTTGGGCAAGAAAGCTTTTAAGTATGCCGCCACAACTGGCTGAAATGATGTACAGAATGACTTAGAGCTGCGTGAATTTATTTAATTTAAATACTTTTTATTTCTTTTAGATGTGAAAAGGGACAAGGATTGCAATTGCTTCATGTCTAATTGACTATGACTGTTAGATTCATGTTTTTCATTTTATTGCGGTGCTGTGAATTCAATTCACATTGTATTATTATTACAATGAGTGGCCTGCTGGTCTTAGATAAATATACATGTTTTTATTGTATATATATATATATATATATATATATATATATATATATACACCACATACCATCAACAGCTTCCAGCTTCCAGTTTGGGGATGACTTCACGTGGGCCAGGGCAAAGGTGAAGGGATGGCTGAAGGGGGCGCCATCTGAGTCCTGGGCTTTAATTAAAACAGGCTCCAGGTTTTTCTTGACACAAATGAAGGCCTGGGACTCAGTTGGCTTGGGGATGTTGTCGTTAACATCCAACAAGCTCACAGAGACAACGCGCTCTGAATACTTCTCTGGGTTGGCTACAGATGGAAATTGCAATTAGGTAACATATTTCTAAACCTTCCACAAGACATGCGATTAATGAACACATTGCACATTAAATGTATATGTTTAAATTAATTTAATTTACATTTCATTGAAATTAATTTCAATTTAAATTATTTCAATTTACTTTCAATTTAAATTTATAAAATTGTCCATAGTTTCAAACAGCATTTTGTAAATCAGCCATGTTTCTTTGTACTTTCTCACCTTTCTCAAAGGCAGTAATAGTGACATCAAAAGCTTCCACTTTCTCTCTGTCAAGATTAGCTATGGTCTTGATCTCTCCTGTGGCTGAATCAATCTCCAACCAGCCGTTGGTGTCTCCCTCAATCTTTAAACTGTGGCACACACACAGTATTATTACACCTCCACATACTGTACAGAAAAAAGATGGCGCTTGAGTGATGAATATAAGATGAAGCTAATGATGATTAGGCCAATTTGAAGTCATAAATAAATACAGATCAGCCTGTCTATATGGGGCGACGGGAAACATTAGCATCAAACAACCACCAGAAACAAGCTAATTTCTCTAGTTTGAAGACAGGTTGAGGCCCACAAATTGCATATACGTTATGCTGCACTCAAAAGAACCAATAATAATGAAGGTTAATGGTTCCAGCCTAAAATATGCAATCTTTTCAGTATCAAGACTGGAGGATATCTGTATTCACCTAAAAACTGGGCTTTGAGGAGCGTGTGCGTCCGTGTGTGCGTACGTGCATGCATGCGTGCGTGTGTGTGTGTTTAACCAACAGATGGTGTGCGTACCCTATTTCCTGTCCCTCAGGGTCTTTGGCCTTCACTGTGAGGAGCACCGTTCCCACGCTGGTGTTTTCTGCCACTTCTACACGATGCCGATAGTCCAGGCTGAACTCAGGCACCTCGTCCACGTCAGTGACAGACACAGACACCGCGGTGGACGAGTTCCCGCCGTATTGCAGCCCTCTCATCAAGGGCTCAGGGTTACGGGCATCAATGTGCAGCTTGTATGAGGGGGAGGACTCAAAGTCCAGGGGCTAATGGAAGAGAAGCAGGCTGGTTAATGTGCATAGGGCCCTGGGGTAATAGTCTAAGAATAAGTAGAAAAGTCACTGAGGGGGTCGTGGAAATGCTGTTAGCCATCTGAGGCTGTGAGGTCTTATTTGTCAAGCATACATTGCCAAGATACTGTGGCCAAAACTTACTGGAGAAATGCTTGTCTTCAGCAAAAATAGGTTTACTCATGCAAACGTGCCTAGCCTCAATAAAAACAGTTTGGTTGTGTGTAAGCTCAGAATGTACTTTGTGTTTTTGTCCATCAAGGTCAAACAGACATTTAGCTTGCATGTGCATGTGCATGTGTGCGTGTGCGAGGGTTAAGCATTTACACATGCTTGTGTGTGTGTGTGTGTGTGCGCATACCTTGACTACAACCAGTTGTCCGACACCACTGCCGTCTGTTTCCATGGTGAAGGCATCATTGTCGTTGCCGGCGACGATGTGGAACTCGATGCGAGAGCTGCCGCTGCCAGGCTCATCGGCATCTGTTGCCCTCACCGTCAACACTGTGTGTCCCACAGCCATGTTCTCTGCCAGAGAGTAGTTCCCATACTGCACACACATGTACACACATAATACACACACGCGCACAAACACACACCTCAATCATAGCCGTGTGCTGCCTGTGTTGCTATCGTTACGTGGTCCTGGTACTCACATCTGTCTTCTCAAACAAGGGCAGCTCATTGTTGACGTCAATCACCTTGATGAGGACCTTACACTGTGTGCTGTAGTCTGTGGGAAGCACGGGAACATCAACTTGGACTTCTATGTTAACGGTTAAGTTAATTGTGTGTGTGTGCGTGCATGCGTTACCTGGGTCACTGACTTTGACCAGGAGGCGATACTCGGTGGCGTCTGCCCTGCGGAGGCTCTGCTTGGCATGGATCTGACCTGTGACGTCGTCTATGGAGAAGGCTCCGGTGGCCGGCTGCTGGGACACCAGGGTGTAGGACAGCAGGGAGTGGACCGTGCCGGGCTCGTCTGCATCATGGACCAGCAGCTGCCCCACCAAGCTGCCTGGACACACAAGGACCCAGGCAGAGACTCAGAGAGGCCACTGTGTGCCTGTGTTTAATTATTTTGTTAAAATAATTAAACATTAACTTTATTTATAGAGGCCCCTTAAACACTACAAAGTGTTATTTAAGGCCAAAGCAAGACAGAATACTTTTTAGTATCTCCTCACATTTTGCTAGTTTACCGTTCTCTGTAAGTGTTGAAATAATCTGACATTTTTACACACCATGGCTCCATATATTGTAACATAAACAAAGTGGCGAACAACACTCGTATCAACAAAGCCATGGCACAACGCTTTGCTTCACAACGCATGTGTGAACGTGTGAGACAGTGCCAAGGATTGATTTGAGCTCAAATTTGAGCAAGAATAACTGACCCTGCCTTTAACACTAATACAAAATTCATTTAAAGGTGGAGTCAGTCATTGTGGAGAAATATGTTTTATATTTAACAAAACCAAAACACCACTCCCTTCAATGCCATATAGGGCATTCCTTCAGAAGCCTCGCACCCCACATCTGAAACACATTGCCAAGGCTGGGTTAGTGTTATGGAGCTCCCATTGACATCTACACTGCTGCGTAGAAACACCAGATTATTTTTTCAGAACACACACACACACACACACACAGGTAAGGTATGGGCACACATAGTTCACCTTTAGGTTCATCCTCCTGCACTTCAAACTCAGTCTCCTCCTTCACACACTGGGGGGAGTTGTCGTTAACATCCTCTACCAAAACCTGAATCTCCATGGGCGGCTCCAGCTCTGTGCCTTGGCTGTCCTCAGCAAACACCACCAGGATGTACTGGAAGAGACCATTGTAGAGACACACACAGAGAGACAGAAAGTCAGGTGTGTCTACTGGACAGGAGGAAGTACTGCCTAAAGAGACAGACTACACTAGAAGACCAGGCTAATGCTTCTGGGTTCAATCACCACCGTAAACACCCTAACCCCTTTACTTGCTCTTAAATAAGGCAATGCACTGTAAATCCTTTAGATACAAAGCATTTGCGGTTGATTCTTAGCGTTATGTACAATGGCCTTCTCTTCTCTGTCCAGTTCTTCGCTGAGAAGGATTTCTCCGTTTCCTGTAATGCTGAAGGGGAACCTCAGATGCCGCTCCTTCTGCGTCAGCCTGTAGAGGGCGCTTGGCTCGTTAGACTGCACCTGGAGGTAGAAGACAGGAAGGTGTGACTCGTTCAAAGTCGAACTATTACTGTGTTTTAGTTCGTGTGACTGACGCTGCGTGTGCCCCTCCTCACCGTGGCGATGGCATAGGGGTAGCTGGCGGCATGATGCTCCCTAATGGTGATGGGTCCGGGGCTTCTCCACAGATTCTGCTGCACCACAACGTTTACCCTGGTGTTGCCACTCAGCGCGTTCTCCGAGGCTCCGCCCAGGTCACGCACACGCACGATGAGGGTGAAGTCTGGGTCCTGTAGAGGGTCCATGGCGTGGCTCCGCAGCTCTGGCACCGCACAGGGAGTAGATGTGTCACGCCTGTCTCAGAGGGGACGGCCAAGTGTGTCTACTGTTCCTGCACTTCCCTTCCCAGCCTGCGGATGTCCTCGCTGTCTCTCTTGGTGGTGCCTCAACCAAGAGCCACGTCGAAGAGAGAGTCGCGCCAATTTGAACTGATAAGTACCGATACATAACTGCAATTTTTGGTAATTAGTTGTCAATGAATACATAGATTTACATTTACAATATAATGTATAGGTACTTCTAGTATTTGCGGCTAACTTCCGGGAACTTTTACAAGGTTTCATGATCCGCCATTGCTGTGAAAAAAACGGTCCACTGGAGTGAATGGAGTTGACGCGACTCTCTCTTCTACATGGCTCTGGCCTCAACGGTCCCCAATCAGTAATCATCCCTTCATGTGTTAAATACTCTGGCCTGTGTCACCCCAGGGATGGATCATCTGGTTTATTCTGGTCTGTGCTCATGAGTTCTGTTTCCACTTCAGTAATGTCATGGCAATAAAGTTTCTGCACTTGGGTCCTTTTAATACGACCACCGGATGTGACAGACATGGGATTCATTTAGACCCCGATGTGAGCCAGGCACAACATATGTTTATGCAAAAAATGTGTTTTAAACGTTTGTACAGCTGAATGTAAACCTCATGCAAACCTACAGCCAAACCTAAAGTTATTTAAGTCATTTGAGGCTGAAAACAATCCCCAATTTGCTGTCAAACAAATATGGCAACATTTTTACCCCTTGATCCTGAAGTTAGACGTAGACTCTAATGGCCGGTTTCATGAACATGGATTAAGCCTTGTCCTAGATTAAGAATTTCTTTCAATGGAGATCTTCAATAAATTGTTCTTTTAGTTTTAGACTAGTATTAGTCCATGTCTGTGAAACCGGCCATTGAAGTCCTAGACACAGAATAAGCTTCCGCACTGTGTTTAATCCTGCACTGTGTTTAATTACTCTATTGTTATTTTCTGTGTATGGAGATGCTATCACTCTTATTGTCAAACCACATGGTGCATCTTAAAAAGAATCACCTTTACAAAAGGAAAATCAATACACACACACACACACGCATTCATGCATACACACCGGCTCTCTCTACACATTTGTAGAAAGGGTTGTGTTCTAGAGGTATCTCCTGCTTTGGAGTGCAGTAGTCATTAAACTTCTTCTTCAGCGAATCAGCACTGCGGTCCTCCCCACTGCCATACAGTGTGACCTCTCTAGCCTTCATCATGTGCTCGCCTGAAAGACAGACACACACACACCACACACACACACATGCACGCACACACACCCCACAAACACAGGGATCATGTCTGAATCTCTACTGTCGGAATTATCTAATATCTCATTGGGAACATGTACAAATTAAATATTATATTATCAAATATTAGTATAGTTATATTCCAGGCATAAAAACAGATACATATACAGTATGTACACATAATGTAGGTATGGTACCATCACCGTGAGACACACTGAGTTAGTCTGCAACCAATCAGTGTAAATGTGGAGCAGATGATCTGATTTAGGTAATCTGGGTTTAAACGGCCAGATTACAGACAGAAATGAACAGATTACCAACTGTCTCTCTGAAAATGCTGTGTGCGCGCGTGTGTGTGTGTGTGTGTGCGCGTGTGTTTGTGTAACCTTCTTCTGTGGTGGAGATCTCTCCAGTAACAGGGTCAATCTGGAAAAACAGGGTATTCTGTCTGTTGGGTATCTGGCTGAGCAGACTGTAGGCCAGCCGGGCGTTGGGAGACTCGGGGTTGTCCTCGTCAGTAGCAAACACGCGTGTAAACGGCACACCTGGGGGTACACACAAGGTTATGTTTAAATTTAGTTCAGGAGCAGGGGAAGGTCACAGAGGAAAACAGCAACAAGCTGAACTGAAAGGAGGAATAGTGCGTATTATTTGCCCACTGGGAGGAGCCAATGTTAAGTAAGGTCCACGTCTCCCTTACACACACCATGGTGTGCATGCACGTCGTCCAATCATGTTCCTTAGATTCACACCCAGACTGCACAGCAAATATGCTAAAGGTCCTTCTATAAAATAGTTTTTTAAAGATTAAAGATAAACATATTAGAGATAATCCAAAAGCAAGGACGAGGAAACCTTCTTCCTTATCCCACAATAAAGACATAGATAAACCCTAGTGATGACACACACACACACACACACACACACACACACACACACACACAAGCAATGTAATCTGCAAACAGACACAAACCTTTAGGATTTCTTTCTCTAACCACAGCAGCATATACAGTCTGGTTGAAGGTAGGGGCGTGATTGTTGCTGTCCAGCACATGGATGGTGACATATGCTGGGCCCTCCACCACTTCATTATCTAATAATGCCTCCACCTGAACATCACACACACACACGCACACACACATGGAGTGTGAGCCATGGGGTGAAGCTACATTCTTTACATTCACTTTCAGTTTAGTTCATTATGCTGACAACTACCTAAATTATGACGTAAGCGATCAATCCAAAGCTATGGACAATGCTTGGCCATGAAAACATGTTTGATCCAATTTTGATAAAGAAATACAGTATTATTTATAACTATTATGTGTGTAGCTGCATTTTGTATTAATTATAGGACATATACAGTATCTTCCCTCTTTGTGACAATCCAATCTAGTAAGTAAATTTGACCAGTTTACCGCAACAACATAATTGGTATCTTGGCTCCAGTCCAGAGCTTGTCCCAGGTAAAGCCATCCATCTTCGGAGATCATAATGGCCCCATTACCTTCTCCTGTTACTCTGAACATGTTCACACCTGGTTCAGATGCTTGGAACTATAAAGGAAGAGGGGGTTCATAAACCAGAATTCACAGCAATTAGTGTTTCTTGATGATGTGACAATCATGAACAAAAACAGGCAAGAGAACTGACAAGAATTGCCTTGCAAAAAATAACAAAACATCTGGATTTAATATAGTACACACTTTTAAAGTTTAGTGAATACATTTGGGTGTATGTTACCTGATAGATGGGATAGTGTTCAGGGGCCCCCTCTGGTATGTTTAAAAATGTGTTCTGTATTGGGCCCTTCCTGTCCTCTAGACCCTTCCCAGCAGCCTATGAGAATGCAGAGTTCAAAGGCCATTGAAAAGCAAGTCAGATTTAATAATTACATTAAAAATACTCTCCCCCATGTGTAGACACATTTGTAGAGGTGAGTGGATTTTGTGTAAAGTTTTCTCTCTCTTAAAGGGTTAGTCATTATCGAGAACGCTTGCTAACTTTGAGTTAAAATCAAAACAATATCACTCTGCGACAAAAAGTGTATTATCTTACAATAGCTTGCAATACCTTGCAATATTTATTGAACCACATTGACAGAACGTGTGAGGGTTTTCCTAATCCACTACTGTATGGGAGATCAAAGTCTGTGCAGATTTCCATCCAGTATGTTTATGAATGTGGAATACTAGTAAACCGTTTAGTCACACTTTAATTAGTAACTAAGTTATTGAAGACGTCCTTGTACATGCACCTATTTCCTGGGAATTAAAACATGGAAATTTCCCTGGCAACCTTATGCAATGTTTGTACATGTTATGCCTTAAAAAATGTTGCTTTTATCTGTGCATACATTTCACAGCAATGTGATATTTCTCATGTGAGTGCCCAAAAATGAACAGGTGTGGAAATAAATAAATATGATTAGCTTCACAGTCCGCCCAATGGGTTTGCATGTTGTGAACGTGGTTACATAATAGAGTGACAGCGGGGGGTTGTGGACTCACAATGCCAAACAGGAGCGGGAGCAGCAACAGATGCATTGTGGGTGTCATGGTGAGACTGAGATGGAAGAGAGGAGAAATACCATTAGGAGAAATGCTGGAGTACAGAAAACTTGAAGGCGAGGAAGAGGCAGTATAGTGGTGGCAAGGTCTCACAGTTCTGTTGAATCCATACCATACTTCACATAGGCTTGGATGCAGACACCGAGGAATGGGGCTGAACCATTTAGCATTTAATCTAAGAAAAGACCATTCTAAATCCAGTTCCTCATCCCTTTATTTTCTTCGGAGACATGACCATATTTGGGCGTTTCATTTGTTTCGTTTTGGCTGCCAGTGTCTGATCATCACCTTGAAACATGTTGTCTATTATACCTGCGGGGACTCAATTAATCAGCTAGTTAGAGGTCTGTCTTGGGTGTTAAACCCCCATGTGATGTCAGAGATTAGAGCAGCATCATAGGTGATCTTGCATGTGCGACTGACCTTTTAAGAAAGTTTGCCTACAGTGAGTAAATACTATGGCGTTGTTTTGTGTAAAAGCAGTCTATTAGTTCCACTTAAAGAATTTATTGTACTTAGCAGAATAATCATTGTCTTATCTTTGACACTAGCAATACTAGATAGTAACACTAGACAGGGATATAGCCATTTGCAAGTGACATATATTCCTCAATGAACCAATCATCTTATTAACATTAACATGACTAAGTTGTAAGCAGTAACAATCCAGCAAAATAATGTACAATACTACTTTGCATACCTCACACATCAAATAACTTCAATAACTAAATGTAAAAGATTTTCAGGCAGTGTGGCATCTTAACAAGAAAGTGAGAATATCAGATGTATGTACTTAATTCAGATGAAGTGTCACATGAAGGTGAAGGTGACATTGAGTTGAGATCAAACAACCCTTTCTAGCAAAGCGCACACACTTATAATAATTAATAATAATTTCAACTCTCTTAAACCTTTCACACCATTGCTTATTAACTAAATCAAGCTTTATTTAACCATATCTTAATATAATAATAGCCAATTTGTTGGATACCTGTTAACAAGCCAACCATTAGAAATACTGAAATTGAGAACTTCATGATCAAACATGTATCCAAAACATATATATCAACATAGAATAACTGATGTTCAAACTAGTTATTAGTTCAAATCAGATGTTATAGGATAAAAATGTTAATGATTTTACTTAATCGTTCAGACAATATTTCCGCTCTCATGACACAAAACCCTACCAAACAGTTTCCCATAAAATACCATTTATACTGAGCAACAGCCAATAACGGCAATGCCATGACTGACAGGCCCAGCCAATGTCAAGTCAAGATCACAACTCTTTGGACGTTCTACATGTTATATGCCGTGACTCATAAAATGATAGACAACAAACACAACTCTTGTTGTCTCCTATAAAATCACCAAATAACTGATTCTTTAGATAAAAAGGTAATGTAAGGAGACATACCTTGCTGTGGAGAGTTCAAGTCACTTCTCAGAGTCCTGAAAGATCCCTACAGATCCATCCTGGCTGGTCAAACGTTAACCAGGCAGTAACCAGCAATGGTTTATTGGACCTAATGATTATCTAATCACACAATCCCTTATGCTTAGGCTCGGCCAAAAGAGAAAGATCTGACAAGAAACACAAAGAACACAAATAAGTATGTGATTTTATAAGTGATGGCCAGAAGGACACAGCTATACAGTATGAAAATCAGCCATGGATGCAAGAATTATGCATTAAGAAAATATTTCTATATCTGGAAAACGCTTGCTTGACATATGTACTGTAGTTTTGTACTACTGAACAGTCAAATCACACATGTACTCATCAAAACTCATCTAACTGCAAGAGTTTCAAGTCTTAGATTCCAGTCTGTGGTTAACGGTTCACGGGATATAATGTACATTCGTTTCTCTCAGACTTTGACCAATGAACTCCTGAACAATTTCCTGTCTTCTTTTCCATTGTTGGATTAGGGTGTGCCTGATAAGCAGTATGCCAAAGTCAAATAAAGCTATTAATTTCTGGATACGTTCCATGTGCTATTGTAGGCAATATGAACTGTGGATGTGCCAGATAGTGTCACAGTGCTTAGACTAAGGACATCGAAAATAAAGTACTACTAAGTGATTCCTAATTATTATATATTTAAGATACAGTGTATATTTACTTTGAAATAAAGTATACCTAATATTATGAGAGTAATTTGACAGCATTTATTCCTATGTGTTTTACAGAAACAATTCAATGAATAGCTTAACAAAGCTGATGGACATCTCTACTGGTGATATGCATATCTCACTAACTCAGTTTGCACATGTACAGCAAGGTGCCCAGCAAGTAGCTGGCCAACTTCACTGTGCAGTGAAGTTAAACCTCACTCTCCGACACCTCATAGGACGCTCTGGCGACACACCGGCTAGGGCCCATGGGTTTTAGCCAGCCTTGTACAGTGGCTGCTCTCTTCGCTGGAGATCGGGGTTCCATTCCCTGAGGGACAGTGGCCAAGTAAAACGATAAACCACCTCACTCGCCAGATGAACCCGTGGGTTTTAGCCTCCTTGCTAGAGCGCCCACCTCTCGAGATCGGCTTTGAGTCCCAGGTGGGGACTGCTCAGTTACACACAATCAACTTGTTACTTTCCTTCATGAAACACTATAACACTATAGCCATATCAATGTGCCAAATGCAACAAAAATTGGCCTATGTATTAAAAACAGCAAAACAGAGGCCAATGCAGGTAACTGTGTAAATAGAAAGCATAAGGAGATAGAATCAGAAAATTAGGGCTGTCATATAGTAGCCTCGCGAGGCCTCGGAATCATTTTGAATGTGTCCGAGTAGCAACTGAACTTTCCAATCAGCGTAGTGTTTATACCTATACGGGCGTGGTTTTCCAATCAGCGTTGTGGTTCTAATTATATGGGTGTGGTTTAGGTGTGCCGACCATGGTGCCGACAGCGAAAACAACCTGATGGTTCATCCAATCAACTGCAAAGTATTTTTTGGAAAGTACAGCCATTCAGTTTCAATGTACGCTCCCCAGATGGACAACAATTCCTCAGTAACAATGACATCAGGTTAGTCATATAGTCCCATGGAAGCAAACGAGTATGTACGGCCACCAACAATATCTTGGCCAATAATAAACTATATCAGGCTGCTGACATCGATTGTCTTTCTTCTGTCCACCCTATAGACACAGTATAGGATTATTCGTATCAACAGATGCCATACGCTTGAGTTGAGATCTGTGAGCTGCCTGAATATACAAGGCTGTTCTAAGCTAAAACAGAAATGTTTGTAAAGGCGCAAGCACGGAAAAGCGGGATGAGAGTGACTCACCATTTCTAAGGGCCTGTGTTTAAACAGAAGCTGTGGTAGTGTTGATGTGTTTTGGCTCCATGTATACTGCTCTGACATTCTGTCAAGGCAGGCTGGTACATGCTAATGTGTTTCTGCAGATAGTCCCTGGCCTTCATGTAAATAAATTGTGTTGCCTTGACAACACATTCTGAATCCATACTGTATGTATGTAGGTTGTATTGAATGCAGTTTTTGATGCAGATGTACAGGAGAATGGGGCTGAGTCATTTAGCTTTTAGTCTAACTAAAGTATATTCTTCAATTCTTGTTTTGCCTCTGCGCAGCATCAGTGAAATGATGAGTCACATATTGACACGTCCTTGGAAGTCAAATCACTGTATTAAACCACTACCACAGATATACAGTACATTATATAGTATATTAAGCATCAGAAAGTTCCAAGTTAATGTCACCACTTGACTCATCTGCCATCGGTGATGCCTGCCTGTCGCTCATACACATGCCCATAAGTGTGTGTGTGAGAGACTGTGTGAGTGGTTGAAATCTGTGTCAAGGATGAGTCACCCAATCACAGGCCAGTTTGAATAACAGAAAGACAACATGTTTTTCAAGGGAGAGAAGTCGCTTTAATATAAAGAACGTTCACTTCAGGCCAAAATGAAAAGTACTGTAGCAAAATAGTAAAATGCAACACATTCTTAGTAACCTGTAATGATATAAAAATAATATAACATTAAAAAGGAATTTAATACCACACTTTAACAAAAAGTCTACAAGTGGTCATTGTGGCACTTACACATAAAATGAACATTGCAGGACTGAGCAAAATAAACAGGGATTAAGACAAATCGAGGAATGTCCAAGAAATCAAACATCCAGTTTCAAATAGTGGACTGTAGATCAACAATATTTCATAACAACCAAAAACACTCTCTTTCTAACTCATTCTGTCACAGACATGTTTTATGCCAACAGGAAAGAACAGGTCTATTTGTCTGATTCTCCAGTCCGTCACAGAGGCCGGCAAGTACTTCAGCTCTGGTGAACCTGTCTAATGTAGACCACAATAGATGCTGCTTAGACTAAAACGGCTGTATTGGATTGACAAGGAGAGCTTGGACTATTCCACTTTGAGAGACCCTGCTTTGAGCAAGCATGTCTATCCAGCTTCTCTCTCCACTGGTTTTCTTCAGCCTGCTGTTGATTAGCCTGGACAGTGTTGAAACCCTCCTACATAACGCTCAGATCGTGGCAGGATTTGGACTTCAGCTGGAACGCCACGCTGGCGCTGTTCCTCGCCACCATCTTGTCGAGGAAGCGCTTGGCCTTAACGGGCACGCTCTCCCTGCGCCGTGACTTGGAGTGCCCGCGGCGCTCGTTGGCCTCCTTGCTGTCCAGGCGCAGACGCAGTTGACGCACGACCCCGCGGAAGGCCTCCCAAACGTTGTGCTGCATGGCGGCTGACGTCTCAATGAACTTACAGTCAAAGACGGCAGCACTCGCACAGCCCTCTGTAAGTTTAGAGAAGGTATTGACAAAATGTGACAACAATAACAAAATCATTTGGAATGGCACCATCCATTTTTTCCCCGTCCCGATACAGATAGATACACTTTGGGCATCGGCCGGTACAGAGTATGATCCGATTCCAGTGTTAAATTAAGTTGTAAGATAAGTTGCAAAGTAAATGACAGCCAATCTTTATTTTAGGGCTTAGATGTGTTTTAGAAACCTGCTGCTGGTAGTGTGGCCATGAGTAGGTTAGACATGGCTGATGCTTGACACCAGACCTACGTGTGTAAATTAATTAAATTGGATCAGCCCCATGGATCGGTTACAACTGTCACCGATACCGATCCAGCTATTTAAGTCAGTATCGAACCGATTTCCAATCTCAGTATCGGATCGGTACCATATAGGGCTGTCCCGAATACCATTTTACAGGTTTCGAATACTTGATGGTATTTCCGAACGAGTATTGGAATACTCTTTC
>JAODLL010072272.1:0-16519 GCA_026546735.1 Forbesichthys agassizii | reverse complement strand
TACAAATAATTTGAGTATAACTAAAAAATATATAGAGTTTAAGAGAATGGATACAGTATTGCGATACTCAGTTGTATCGATATTTCCTTAACGCCCCTCTGACTGGAGCACTTTGGGTCGGGGTTTGCAGGAGCTCCCGCTGGCTGTGCTGAGGAAGCCCCACTGCTTCTGCACGCAGACGTCCGCGCTGCTCAGCCTCAGCTTGCAGCAGCAGCAGCCTCCATGTTTGGACGGCGCCGGCCGGAACCACACCGACGCCCCCTCCGCCACCGCCTCAGACCCAGATGAGCCTGGCTGCTACCAGGTCTATCACACACCCGTCCTTGGTGAGACATCACGCTGGAGAGTAGCTTTAAAAAACAAAATCTGCTTTTGAGTTTGCGGCAAACGAGTGTTCTGAAGTGTTCTGAAGCGAACACAAATGGATGCTGGATCGAGGATTTACACTTTATATGTAACAATTTGGAATGGTTTCGCAAAACGTTCATGTTTAAAAGTTGAAACAAAACGCGCTCACTGCGAACATTCGCCCAAGTTCACCAAATTTGAAAGGTACTGTACACTTCTTGACGGCATTACATACCGACTCAAGAAACCACAAATGAATACCAAGCTCTATGCATATATGCAGGATGAATTTACATAAACAAGTAAGTACATTTATTCATAAATAACATTTAAAATCGACTTTCACTGACCTGTTGATACTGCTGTTGAAAACAGATCAAAATATCAACGTACAACGGAGAAAACACAATTATTTCAAAGGTCATGTAGTTGTACCGGGAGCGCGGGGGAGCAAATTTGAGCATAGCCTCTCAGCACTGTGTAAGCTTCAACACATAACAATATTTTTGCAACTCTCGTTTTAGCCGCAAGGGCAACTATGTACACAAACAAATCAAGGACTTGATCTTTAAATCTAGATTTTTTTCACTTGTCGCCATATCCCGATCACCTGATGCACGGTGTTGCCTGCGCTGCTGTGCACACAGTTGTGGTACTTCGTGACTGTGTCTCCCTGTCCTCTGCTAGACTCCAGGTGCAGGGAGCGGATGTTCCTGCCTCAGAAGCGGAGGCCCTTGGTGGCTCTCGCCAGCTTCCCCGGTGCAGGGAACACGTGGGTGCGGCATCTTGTGGAGCTGGTGACCGGACACTACACCGGAAGCTTCTACTTTGACGGCACCCTGTACAACAGAGGTGAGCGAGGCAAGGACGCCGTGTGTTTTTGAGCAGGGGTTCCCAACTGGTGGGTCCTGACCCAGCAGCTAATGCGGAGTGGGTCGCCGGCGTACCTGCACTTTGGCTCCGTCAAATGTTTGAACATGATAAAAATTATATATAACTATCGAAATTCGGATGCTGAGGTTTTATGTTAAAAGTAAAAAAAAAAAAAAAAAATATATATATATATATATATATATATATTTATATACTGTATATAGTGATTTCTGCGCTGTTCAATTTGTGAAGAAAGTCGTTGCTGATTTTTTTTTTTTATGTTTGTAAAGTGCATGTAGATGAAGATTGTGGATTACTGAACTCATTGTGTGCAATAAATTATAATGGTTTAGAATCGTAATTTTGTCTTTGTCGTAACTTAATAACTAAGGACAAATGTGGGTACTGGGGTTAGGACTGTGGAGAGCCACTGAGGGCGGTTAATGAGGTATTGTTTACATCCAGGCAAGGCATTACTCTACTCTGTGTCACAGGCTTCAAAGGAGAGAAGGACTACTGGAAGAACGGCCGCACCATCTGTATCAAAACTCACGAGAGCGGCCAGAAGGACATAGAGATGTTCGACTCCGCCATCTTGCTGATCCGGAACCCCTACCGCTCTCTCATGGCCGAATTTAACCGCAAGTGTGCCGGGCATCTGGGCCATGCGTCAGATGCACAGTGGAAGAGCAAAGGTATTTTTAAAGGCCGTTCTCATTCCCAACTCGTCATAAACTGCAGCTTGGTCAATAGCCTTTCTTGTCAATTTTGGAATCGTTAGAAAGCCTGTGGCATCTCAGGATGAAGACTTCGGTCATTGTCTGTTACGGCAAGACAACGGAGTTATCCCTCAGTTTTTTTTTTGCTATATGGGCATGCAATTTCAGCGCCAGTATTAGCTCCTGGTTGTAGATAAATAATCAAGATACTATTAAAAAATGTAAAATGTAATTACTTGAAAGCATAGGCTAAACACAGCCTATACCGAAATATAACTGAAACTATTTAATTTTATGATTTCAGGTAATTACATTTTAACATGTCCCATATAGCTAAAAATAAACCGGTGGTAACTCCGTAGTCTTGCCGTAATAGTTAATGACCGACGTCTTCATCCTGAGACGCCAATGGCTTTCTGACGCTTCGAAAATTGACGAGAAAGGCCATTTACAAAGCTGCAGTTTTTGACGAGTTGGGAATGAGAACGTGTTGATTTTTAAAGCCTGTGACAGGAAATAGCTGGTAGCTTGGAGAACTGGGTGTTAAAGGTAAAGGTTGCTGGAGAAAGCTTGTTGATATTTGAACTCAAATCAAAACAAACACACCTCTCCATTTAATGCCACGGGGTGCTCCATCATTGGAAACACATTCACCTTACATACACTTACATTACCTATAAAAGGGAATTCAGTTCACTTTGTCTTTATGTGTGAGACCAAAATCTAACAAATTTAACAATAGAGTTTAGAGTTCTGCAGTCTCCGCTGTTATAAATAACACTCTAACTCACCAAAGACATTTTTAAAGTCTGTGACATGAATGGGGTGCATCACAAGGAGAGGGTTGTATTTTTCTGTTATGATACGAGCTGTAATTCAGTTCCTGGTTTGTTGCATCGCATGTGGTTCTTAAAGTTGTAGTAATCGATTGTATGCTAATACACATGCGGTAACACAGCCCTGGCTCCACAAACACATTGCACAGACAGAGTAGCCTCGTGAGATCAGGATGGTCTCGCGAGGCTACTTAAGCTTCAGCTTAATTTTTGCGGTGGTGCAGACTGCACACAACAACATCCTCACCTTCACAATGTGCTTCCAATATGTGGAGTGGGTCTTCTGAGGTACTCCTTTAACAGCACATGCCCCTATGTGACATTTAAAAAACAAAGCACATTTTGCAGCATTTAGAGGCTGCAGTGAGATTATGTCAACAACAGATGAAAAATCCATGCCTGCTCAGCCAACACTAATTATAATGATGACAATAATAACAACAACAATAATGTATTAAATAACATTACAATAAGAAAACCATACCGCTTTATGGCAAAAATAAAAAAATGTCTATCTATCCGTCATCGGCTGTCTACTGTGTTTTCTCTTCCACCCAGAATGGCCAGAATTTGTTGACAGCTACGCCCCCTGGTGGGCGTCTCACGCTCTGAGCTGGCTGAAGTTCGACCGGCGTCTCCTGGTAGTGCACTACGAGGAACTCCAGAGGGCACTGTTCCCCCAGCTCCGCCTCATCACCTCCTTTTTAAACGTTACCGTGACCGAGGAGAGGCTGTTGTGTGCACAGAGCAACCAGGATGGCCATTTCAAGCGCTCTGGGGCCAATCGACCCTCCTTCGACCCCTTCACGCCCGACATGAGAAGGATTATCGATTCCTTTGTACGTACCGTGGACCAGGCGCTGCAAGAGAGGCAGTTCAGTGGACTTCCACAAGACTACCTGCTCAGATGATGGCTCAAGACGCACGCGTGTCATCTGAAACAGTTCTAAAGAGCGCTCTGTCGCCATGGGTAACAAGTTAGGGTTTGGCCACCTGCTGCTTCTGTGGAGAGAGCGAGTCACGTAGACTATGGGAATTATGTGTGTGGAATAACAGCGTGGGACACTTTTCCAGAATGTTGGCAGACTTTGCCGGCGGTGACTCCTTCGGAGCACACTTGCTGATGTAATCAGACCACCTGTCCTCGGAACACCACAGTCACTGCGAATGGCTGAATAGAGACAGGAATTATCAGTGAAGGACAGACGGCGAGAGGTGCGTTCAAAATAGCAAAACAAAAGCAACCGTTAGCTGTGAGTCCAATGCGAATGTTTGCGAATTTGCACTTAACAGTCAGAATAGGTAGTTTTCTGTGAACAAACATGGACGGTGGATGTGTACCCAGATGATTTATCCCAGAAAGTATTCATGTTTTCAATTGTATTCTTTCTTTAAGAGGTTATCTTGTCTTACTGTCAGCTAATGTCTTTTCTGAAGGCATCATTTTTTTGTAGAACTATGATGGTTGTCAATCATTATCAATACTTCAGACAAGTATTGCGTAAGCTGTGGTTGTAGAACTCGCATTCATCACATAGGCTATCTACAGCTAAAACATTTTAACATTTTCAGGTATACACATTTTGAAAATAAATATATACGTAATAAAAAAGTTAGAATTTCAAAGTTCAAAGAAACACATTTGCCTCAATTTACTGTATATGAACGCACCTCAGTTTCTGATGCAAGCCTCAGGAGCCAGGACAGGAGTGCTCGATGGAACGTCAGCGACAGGATGCACGAACGTTTGTTACAACTCAGTTTTATCAAGTTGAAGTGCCTACTGAAAGATGTGAGAGGGGAGGGTGGTAAATTATTTTGTGAGTTCTTGTTTACTTAAATGGGTTTTACGTTTTTGTAAAGTCAATAGATGTTGGCTGCTTAATGACATTACTCAGTGATAACCACCTAATGGCTAAAAATGTATTCTGCTAACACATTCAGTAAAGTGATCCATATATTTGTACGGTATGCATGTCTGGGGCCTCAGTTTTTATATATGTTTGCAATAATCAATGAAGGAAAAGTCTACTTGTATTCCCAAATGCAGCTCATGTCAGAGCCTGACATGTTCAGACAAAGAAACCTTTTGTCAAGTTAAAATGCCTTGAATTAGGTACTCAGTGTGTACTCGAATAGTCAAATGCATTTTAATACTTTTAATAATATACTGTATGTATACACAGTATATATACATAAATACTAGACTGTCCTCACCAGAAAAGGCATATATGCTATGCTTTTAGCACCAAAACAAGGTGGTGTCATTTCTGACTGCTGATGGCCTGTAAATACAGGTTTTTATAAAAACGCATGCATGAATTTTATTTTATTTTTTACTGAAACTTTTAAAATAAAATATTAGTTTCCTTATATATTTGACAGGTATATTCTTATTGGGCCCATTTGGAGACAATTAATCATCCATATTCTTTTCAATCATATTTTCTTCTAACATACATGGCTAAGCAAAAACCTAAATATTATTAAACAATTATAGTAAATTGCCATAACTTAAATAAGTTAGAATAGTATAACATATACTGTAGTTCAGTTTAAAGAAGATACTATTTTGATGGCTATCCTTGGAGACGTGACATACATTATCGCCACCTCGAGGAAGTTTCAGAAATGACAAATGGTTCATTCTAAATAGATTTTACACATTTCTGCAGATGATAAACCTTCGTAAAATGTGCCTTCAGCATGTTAAAAACAGTGATATGTAAACCACTTACCAGCACATTACTGAACTGAATATTTCTGTACAAATAAACTGAAAATATGTGCCTCACATTTATTCAACATGAAAGTCGAAAGTCAGTTAGACAAACTGCCATTTCTTTTAATGACTAATTGGTGAAACAGTATGTTGTGCTTAATGTCAGCGGTAGTATATTTCTTATGTTGTGACATTTTCATACGTAAAAAAATAATGTATTTAATCGTTCTTACTACAATATACATTAAGTAGATTTTACTCAAGTGGCATTGAAAATGTAATGTTAGAGCATTTACAGCTGTAATAGTGAAGATGTTGGGAGATGAATAGCGAAACAACTCCTAGCAACTCCTGAGTGACTAAACATGTATTATATTAATATTTACCTGATCATGAAGCCTGCTTTAATAGCAGTCCATTGAATTACAAAGTGTTGACGTTATGACCAGGAACCTCATGTGCATTAAATAAGCACATGCTTTCATATTGTTTTACACCTTGTAAGAGTGAATGAGGTATCATACATGAGAATCGAGAAAGTGTGTAAAAGTCTATGCAAATATCTAGACATAAAAAGTCTAGAATATGCAAAAGTTAAACCATGGTTAAACATTCTGTAACTTGAATGTAACTGACCTCCACTAAAGGCAAGTTAGACATTGAGAAATACTTTCTCAACAAGGTGCTCTCAAAACATTTGTTCCACTTAATATAGTCTAATACACATACTACTGTATATAAAGCTGGACAGAGTGAGACTAAAATACAATGAAATATCAGAAGTAAAAACTGAGTTCCTTAAAACATCACTAGAAGCTGCACACCTGTAATTTCTGACTAAACATCTATTGAATATAACAAATATTTTTCCTTAATATTGACTTGTGGTTAAGATTTACCGTTGCATGTCTTCACAGTAATATAACCCAACGGCATTTTTCATTTCATCAATCACATTTATAACAAAAAACAAAAAAAAAGCTAGTTAAATAAACATTCTTCTTGCTAGTGCCTATCCATATTTGCCAAACCAACTCTTTGTACGCACTCTGTATTACATGAGCAGTCGACAATGGAAGTATACGGCCACCTAAGACCAATACCAAACGGGGCATCGAGAGCTGGCTGTCTCGATGTCAAGAGGAGGCATCAGTCCATTTTCTCTGCGATCCGTCCCATTTTGGTGCGCATGTTACGTACGAGGAAGAATCCCACAGTGGCAGCGGCCATTGTTACTTCAGCCACCCAGAAAGCCATGTCCCAGTTGTGTTGCTTGGCAATTGTACTGAAGGGAAGCCCAGCCATAAAAGCCCCAACTGTACACAACATAAATTAACATTGTTTTAATGAGACCATAAAAACAATGATCCTCAAAATGATGCATGTCCCTAAACAGATGAATTGCCTGCATTGTACCTGTACATAACATTGATCAAATGAAGAGTTTAGATGCAAAAACAAGCAAGTCCATCTGACATGTTTTTTCAAATTAACAATATTTTAATATTTTGTAACGTTTTTGGAAGATATTACTTTTTAATTCAGAGACAAATAACCTTTTCATTGCAATAAAGGTGAAATGAATTAACCCAAATATAGAAACCTAATAAATATTCCAATTGTTGGAAACTGCTAATTGCTACAGTTATTTTTTTCCCCAACAGGACTTAAGAGGTTTCTGCATCTGAACACTTCAAACATGCTCACAGCTTACCATTTGCCATTAAAGCAACAATGGCATGGGAGGTTCCACAATAGTTTGACGGAGCGCTTTCACTGGCTATTACTCCGATCAAGGCTATTGGTCCATAGGAGCAAAATCCAAACAACGCACCGAGAACCAGGATCCAAATCTGTGGAGGAAACCAAACGTGGAATTCACAAGGATTCCTGAACGAGCTCCTCTCAGCCTCAGCAAATGGAAGACTGGAAAGCCAAAAAAGGCATATTTTGTCATTCTCAAGAACGCTTGCTTACTTTGAACTCAAATCAAAACAAACCCTCTCGGAAGTTCCACCCCACACATTGAAATGCATTGTGAAGCCAAGGGCGTCGTTGTTGTGAGCGATGTTCGCCAATTTGTTTGTGTTCATATTTGCAGAGCCAGGGATGTGCAGAAGTGCGGTACAGGATAATTTTTTCACCACGCACACAGAGACCGCTAAGCTAACAAAATGCAAAGATATATTTGACAAATGTATTATCTTAGAATTAGCTCACAATAGCTGACTATAGGTTACCTTAAATAATTAGCATAGGTCTATAGGTTACCTTAGATAATTATCATAGACCTATAGGTCACCTTATATAATTAGCAAAGACCTATAGGTCACCTTAAATAATTAGCATAGGCTTATAGGTCACCTTAATTAACTAGCATAGACCTATAGGTCACCTTAATTATTTAGCAAAGGCCTATATGTTACATTAATTAATTAGCATAGACCTATAGATCACCTTAAATAATTAGCATAGGCCTATAGGTCACCTTAATTAATTAGCATAGGCCTATATTTTACCTTAAGTAATTAGCATAGGCCTATATGTTACCTTAAATAATTAGCATATATCTATATATTACCTTATATAATTAGCATAGACCTATAGATCACCTTAAATAATTAGCATAGACCTATAGGTCACCTTAATTAATTAGCATAGGCCTACCTCCTTCTCCGACAGGCCAATAAGGACAGAGATGGGATGAAGACCTTGGACCCAAAGTGGGGGCTCCTAAACAATGAACGTGCACTTAGGTAAGCTGCCCGCCCAGGTGAATCACTTTCATATACTAGAAAAGAGTGATATTACCTCAGGGACTTCTGGTGTAATGGTGACTCTGAAGAGGTACATTGACACGCACATACCAGCCATCATTAGAAACAGCAGGGCATGGCGAGGGTTGCCATGGGTGCTCAAGCCTTGCTGGAAGGCAAAAAAACAAAAACAAAAAAACAATTACGCTGTGACATGAAACTGTCAAGAAACAATCACTATGACAACCACAGAGGTCTCGTCCCTCACTCACCCGTGCAACAGCTCGGTCTGAGAGGAAGCCCGCCGCCAAGCTGCCAACCAGACCCCCGACTTCTAGGGCACTCATGTAAGAACTGCCTGTTTGGGAAACAGTGGACATTAAAACCTCTGTCCTGTCAACTTTTTATCCGAACTAAACTCATGTTCCTATCTTGTCCAGCTGGAGTGATTGGTTGTTGACAAAAATGTCCATCAAATGCTCGTTTAGGAAACTCTAGCTAGCTAGCTAGTCCGCATCCAAGCTAACACAACACAGTTGTCTGCTCTAAAGTAAATGCTGCATGTGTTGCGGCTTTTAAACTATAGCAATAAAGTTAAATAAGCAACTGAGGTCAATGCTAAGTGTGGGTTAGTTGGAAATTGTGGATCCATTTATTCACAGCTTCATTACAAGTGCTGACCTTACGCTGTAATAAAACTGTAGGGCTTCCCGTTCCACACACCTGGAACAATCACCAGGAATGTTGGTGAAAACCACATCCTCCCTCAATGCACCACCCAGTGTACAACACTAAAGCTTCAAAGTAAAACCCTTATTTTGGCTCCAACACGCATTTACACAACTGTTTAAAAAAGAAATTTAAAAAAGTACACCACCACCAAGCTGCACTCAAGCTTCTGTTTGAGTGAAGATTAATGGAAAGTGTACTAGGGCTGGCCCCAAATATTTGATTTTTCGGGTATTTGTTCGTAGTGTATGTATTCGATTTAAATATTGGGATTTGAGTATTTATTTTTTTCACATTAAGCATGCATGTTTTCCCATTAATCCCTACTGTCTCCTTATAAACCCACTTGTTGAAATGTAATTACCTGCCCTACACTGTGTCATCAACATATTTGATTGCAATTGGCTCTGTTTGTAAGAAGAGAGCGGGCTATTCATTCAACACACACTCTTATTGGCTAATCCAGGAGGTATTTGCTCAATTGCATGGCTATGTTTACATGTGTGCTCACTGAAGCTAGAAATCGAAGATTACTTCTGTTATACTTCTTAATTATAGTTGGGTGTTTTTAAATGGTGTTTAAAAAAAATAAAAAAGAGTATTCGAATACTCGTTCGGAAATACCAGCAAGTATTCGAAACCTGTAGAATGGTATTCGGGACAGCCCTAAAGTATACCCATGAGGACGGTCTGTCCTTTCTCTTGGATAAGGAAGAGCTGTCCCCAGTCCGTGGCAGCTGTCTTCACCCCAAACACCACCAGATAGCACACGGACAACACCCACAGGAATGGTGACAGGAGGAAGTCTCTCAGAGTGCTCCCACCGTTGCCTTGGAAGGATGGGGCAAAGCACACGTCAACATGAAGTACCAAACTATTTACATCTGCAGCATCTGGCGGACGCTTTCATCCAAAGCCACTTATACGTTGTGCATTCGTCACTAGTTGGAGACAGGTCAATCGCCTGCAACTGTGAGCAAACCATATTCTATCTGAATACTTACAGAAATACAGAACTACAAAACGTGTCATGACTACGGGAAAACTAAGATGTCTCTTGCATTTCCAGTGGAGAGATGAAAACAATTAAATTAATTGATCTGGCCGACCTGAACAGCGTTCGAGATGCGGACCACGATGTATTCCTCACCTCCCTTCACGCCCTTCTGGGCCTGCCCGCCCTCGATGCTGGGCAGGCCCACGTCTCTCGGCTCGTTCTTCACAAACGCCAGGCAGACGAAGGCGAAGGCTGCGCACAGCGCGCCCGACATGGTCATCAGGGTCCTCCAGTCGTAGAACTGCAGGAGCACGGTGGCCAGGAGCGGGCCCAGGCACCCCGCCAGGTTCATGCTGCACGACAGAACGGCCCACCACGTTCCAAACTGGGAGGGCTCATACCACTGCACAGGAGAGAGGAAGGGTGGTGGAACGGGCTTCCAGGCAAGAGTCCGGACAGAAGAAACCCAGAACCCATCTTCCGCAAGAGACCCACCTCGGTAGCTCGATCTGTTCGCCTCAAAAGTACTCACTCAACGTAAAGTTTCATTTAATCTTCCCTATATTAAAAATGCCTTTCTTCCTGCTCTTAGAAATTAGCCACTATATTATTTATGCTATGAGCAATTGTCTTTGAAGAATAATTAATATATTATTAAGGTGTAATCCCTGATAACGCGGTGCTGTTGTAGAATGTTGTTTGCTTATGATTGCTGCTTATGACCTATTGACAGTAAGTCGCTTTGGATTAAGGCATCTGCTAAATGCAACACGGAACGTGTTTTGCAATGGATATGTTCGCAAGCAGAAGATAAATTAGTCTATTTCTGCCTCAAGTAAAAAGACCTTTAAAAGGAATACGATAGTTTGTTCCCACTTTCAGAACTTGTTTTCACACACATTAAATTATGTAATAACGTGGCATCCATAACTCACAGCCTACCTGAACATTGTGACTTAAGAAAAAAGCAACAGTGACACAAGAAGCCACTAGGGTTCACTAGCGAGCAGTTGGCCACCTATACTCTCTATAGCAGGGGAAGACCTCTTGTTCAGAAGGAATGCTCTATATATAGGTTTGTGTAAAAGGACCCCTTGACCCTGGTACACCAATCACGTGCACTACGACACACACACACACACACACACACACACACACACACACACACACACACATATATAACATAATAACTACATTTATTACATGTTTACGGCAGAACTTCATATCGTCTCTGGGTTTCTTCAAACTGGAATTCAAAATGGCGATACATGCTAAAGTGTTGGGAAATGCCCAAATTCACAGATCACACAGTTCCTTAAACTCCTTTGGTGGTTAGTCAAACTCCATAGATTTGGATTGAATAAAATGGCCTAACAGACACAACCCTGGCAGTGTATCAGGTGTTGTCAAGTGATTAACAAGCCGTAACGTGAGCACTGCTACAGTGCTCACGTTAGCGTCTTTAATCCAACAAGGTGCTGGATGACATCTTAACATGTGAGATGCCTGACCTGCCAAGACGTTTACCGTCACTGGCTGCTAACATGCGTTAAATTCTGAAGATAGTGGATTTTCAACAGTTAAAAATAAATCAAACAGTTGGGATTTGCAGACATCTCAAAGAACCTGAAAGAACCTCGGCCCGTGGTCTCAACTACCTGACCTTTAGGGTGAAAGGTCAGAGGGTTAAAGGTGAGGTACTTGAGACCAGTGGACGGGACAACAAAGTGACAGGTGCGCCCGCACTCACAGTGCAACGTGGGCAGAAACGGTAAAGCATTTAAGAGGACGGCTCCTGCTCTAATCAGTCAATACCTTCTAAAAATAAAGAGTGCCACACACAACCAGTATCCACATGACATTACAGGGGCTAGTGACTGACTGACCACAAAATGGTGCACGTTCTATGGAAAAGGGGTGTGGCACGGGGCAAGGCAGCTAGATTTGCTACATCACAATCATGTGAGAATCCACTTGCCCCCGTTATAGCTAAACACGCATATACATCTTGTGTATTAGTCATATACACAAGTTGGGCATTGTTGTAGAATGGTGTTGTATACTTGTGTACTAGTAGTTCCTTACAGGATGCTGATTGGACCGATGCACTGGTGGCTCAGACCAATCAAGACAGATCATTTCATCCAATCAACCACCACGTTTTTTGTTGTTGTTGTTTTTTCCCCCCCAGTTGTCAAGGATGACTTCCCGCCCGTACAGTTCTATAGCAACAAACCACCTGGCAGGGCGTCAGGCTGGGAGTTGTAGTTCTACCTTGCGCAGGATCTTCCCACAGGGCGGCCAGCCACAGCCCTGGCCCAGGCCGTTGAAGAACCACAGCAAGGAGAACATCCCCACCGTGGAGGACCAGGAGAAGGCCACGTTTATGCCCCCCACCAGGAACAGGCCGATGGAGAACAGCCAGCGGGCGCTGATCTGATCCGACAGCACGCCACTGATGAACTTGCTGATGGCGTAGGCCATGGTCTGGCTGCTGGTGATCAGACCTGGAAGCATGGTGGACATGTTTAGCCGGATAAGGTTCCGGGAGGGCGAGGAATCAGAATGCAGTGAAGGAACGTAAAACTGTTTCTGTTTTTTCATATTTTGGGATATTATTGTGCGGGCGTCATTTTTTTTCCTTATGAAAATCTTCTGATTATACGATGTCACTACAGGAGACCTTGTCAGGAGTTATGCCAATTAAATATACACTTTGACACAAGAACATGTGCAATACCTAGGTCATCCTTGTCCAAGCTAATCTCTTCCATTACAGAAGGCATGACGAAGGAGAAGGTCTTCCTGTTGAAGAAATATAGCGCATAGCCAATGAACATGCACAAAAAGATAACAACGCGGTAGTAGCCGTAACCGGTGGCCCCCATGGTTACGGATTTTAAAAAAAGAAGAAAGAAATATGGAAAATCTATTTAAAAAATATCTTGGTCAAAGGATGTTACTTGGCTGCTGTCAGCCAAGAGTGAGCATGATCACACAGTTGCACTGGAGCATGGCCTCATCTGAAGTGAAACTCCCAGGATAAATAGAAAGCGGTCCTTCCAGTCCGCCTGGTCGATTCGTGTGTCGCTTGCAGGCCCAGGAACTTAAGAACAGACCCTTACACCAGCCTATTGAAGAGAGATGCCGTTAGAACCAAAGGACGTACTAAGAACTAATATACAAGTTCCAAATGTTAACTAGAAAGTTGTTTGGAATTGGAAAACATCCTATCAATGTTGTTGTTTATGTGGAAACAGCACTTCCTACATACATGCAGTTACAGTAGTTTGCCCTGGCAGTTGTTTTGCAGGCTCCCCACTAAACGTCAGCAATATCAGGTTTCCCTAGGAGGCTTATTAAGCTGACTGTGTTAACCTTGCTGGAAGATAGCCTACTCAAACAAGTCCCTTTAACATTTACAGTGCAAGATCAAACATCATGTTAAGACCCAATAATATCCCAATTCAGGTCACGTCAGAATATTTTTCCAGCAAACATGCGCGATGTCAAAGCAATCTTATGACTCGAATATGATTTAGTTTAGAGGGCTGTGCCAAGTTCAGACTCCTAACAATCAAAGTTTTGCGTAATGTGACATAAAGTAGAGCGATACTGTGGATTTGATGGATTCCGCCACGACGTGCCAACAACACATGATCACATTAACATGAACTCATTACCTTTCCTCCAAATCCCTCTAGCTGTCTCAGATCCCAAACGGGCACAGACAGCATGCACATGCGAATCGGTAGTGCTGCAGAAATTGAGGACTGAGCGTGACGTCATGTTGCAGTTGACAGCTTCCTTCTACCTGTCACATGACCGATGTAGTGCTAAATCTGTTCCCCCACCGAAACCCTCCCTTTGGATGGTCGGGGCAGGGGCAATAATAATGTCTTTAACCGGTCTTGGTCCGTAAAGAACTTAACGTACAGGTTGATTTCTGTCTTAATTTGAGCAGAGACACAGAGATCACTATATAGCCTACAGCCTATAAGCCATAAGGACTTTGCATTTAGCCTATTATCTACCGCATGTTCTTCATATTTATATCGGCGAGCATTAATAGCCTCTAGGTACTCGATTTAACCACGAGATGGCGATAAAACAATGCGTTTGACCTGATTATCTAAGGTTGTGCGATTAGACCTAATGGTTTTTCAGAAGTATTAGGCCTATCCAGTCAGTTTCCTACAGTTGCTTTTAGTGGAACAACATATTAGGGATCCCATTATGGCCAACATTGACCTTTAAAAAGGCTAGCATTGTCTCCGTGAGAAATAATTATATTGTCTCATGTTTGTAATTGCTTACTATGGTTGGCTACTGTAAGGAGAAGGCACACTATGAAGTAGAATAGGAAATCTATTATATTTACCTTACATTATGGTATTTAACATGTAGGTCTATCTTGGTCTAACTCGCATCTTATGTTTATTTATTTTCATTTGACCATTTTCTCCTTTTTTATCCTTATTAATTTCTTAAAGCACTTTGAGCTGTAATCTCTGTATGAAAAGTGTTATACAAATAACCTTTTTTTATTATTATAATTATTATAAATATAATAATAATCCAAAAACTCTTATGATAACTAAAACTAATGTAATAATAATTTAACAAGTCATATGTATTCATATGTACAATACATTTTTTTGTATGACAGATAAGAGGCCCTATTAGTGTAATAAGAGACCCATTTATATAATGAAGAACCCGACAATCTCTCTATTAATCATAACTCCCTGCCTCAACAGTGACAAATACATCACCAAAAAGTGAATGGAATAATCGCTCTGCAAAACCCCCACACCTGTCCAGATAAGAGACCCAGGGAAAATAATTCCTTGTTGGCCTAACGCTTAACCAATACCGATAAAGCCATCACAGTTGTATTGGTGATATGGCGTACAATGGAATTAGCTCCATGTTCCAATTAATGCATCAAACTCAGCTCCAGCTGCAAAAGACTTGGCAGGCCATTACACTTGCTTCTTGCAGAGCTTCACACATTCCTTCCTTCCTCTGAAGGAGTGTCCATAGGGGCAAGCCATACGGTATTTCCTGCAGGTCCAATTTCACCTGTGTGTATCACTACACTGTCAGGGAAATGCCACTCGCTCCAACCCTTTCCTCATCTAATCAATTCATTCAATTTAGTCTTGTTTCCAGGATCACAGACGGAGGGTCAGGGAAGTACTGCAAATCTACAAGCTACCAGAGGGTGTGTGTGTGTGCTGCGAATATATGATGGTTTGTTGTTGTGAAAGTGGGTGTTGGATAAATATGTGTGTGTGTGTGTGTGTGTGTGTGTGTGTGTGTCTGTGCATGTGCAAATGTGTGTACGCGTGTGTGTGCATGTGTGCGTGCACGCGTGTGTGTGTGCATGCGTGTGTGTACAGGTGTGCAAGCATGTGGGTGCGTGCTTGCATGTGTGCGTGTGCGCGTGTGCGTGTGTGTGCGCCTGTGTATGTACGTGTGTGTGTGTGTGTTGTATTCGCATTGCTTCCACCTCATAGGTACTGGCCACCCAACAGGGCTCAACCTCGCTGCAGGCATTGTATAGAAGGTGCCGTAGGCGTTCTCCATGGAGCTCAACGTTCTAGTCCGGGGAAATAGAGCCAGCAGGAACCCACTGGCTAAGGTGGTTGGTCCTGGCCCTTTTAGGATGGAGGATGGGTTAGGCTACTAAAAGGGTTAAAAGCCTTTAGGCCAGGCATCTCAAACTCAAGGCCTGTGGACCACATTGGATTCGGAAAACAGACTTTCAGGCTTTCAAGACAGGTGGGTATCTGATAAGTCTGTTTACTTGCATTAGTGGTAAAGCAGTATGCCTTGTTTGTGGTGCTGGTGTGGACGTAATTAAAGAATATAACAGAAGACATCACTATGAGACCTGTTTGGCCCTCAACATAGTCCGAATGTTTAATTTTGGCCCTCTCTCTGATTGAGATTAAACCCCCTGCTATAGGTACTGAGATGGAAGGCAGAACTATCTGATATTTTTGCGACCGACCTGGCCTGGGGTTAGGATATCTGACTACACCCAGAGAGAGACTATCTTTTTATTCCTGTCAATTTTCTGTCTTGTTTTTACGGTTCCCGTAACATTAAGCCTATTTCATGCCACCTGAACAGATGTAAAAACCAACGGGGTGCAGAAGTGTTCAAATGCCGACCGTGCCTGGTGTGTGACGTCCACACTCCTGGAGATTTCTTGGGAACAAGCCCTTACCTTATCCTAGGGAGAGCTGTATTGTAGAAGAATGTTCCTGTTAGGTTGAAAAAGGAAAGAGCAGACTGCTTTTTTGAGGATTCTCATTTAGAAATCTTCACAAACAAAATAGAAATAAATTTTAAAAAGACACAAAAAAAGCAATATAACATGTAAGTTTGGGTAAGGAACAGCTGATTACAACAGAAATGGTAAATATACATGTAAGTTTGTGTAAGGAAAAACTTATTACAACAGAAATGGTAAATATACATGTTAGTTTGGGTAAGGAACAACTTATTACAACAGAAATAGTAAATAT